>CAJQUN010000594.1:0-297763 GCA_907163345.1 Haberlea rhodopensis | reverse complement strand
TTCTTTATTGGATTAAAGCTTATCATGAACAGTAATATTACAAAAAAAAGATTTCAAAACGTAAGTCTTACATTATATTTTTTTACAAAAAAAAACCTTCGAGCCGATCACTATTAGCGAGTCAACTAATATAATATAGGGGTTTGTCGGTATATTGATTAGGTCAACGAATGAATTAAAGAGGTGCCACCAACCCATCCTCTTTGCAATTTCAGTGAAGAATCTACATTGACCGATGCGGACTAGACTACTATCATCTAATAACATCAATTTTTTTTGGTGGGGAAAAAACTATACGAATAATATGAATATCATGTTACACATTGTGTATAATTTTTATATTACTGAAATAAGGTGGATGTGATTTAAAATATTTACACTTCCATCTGATGCTTCATATACAATACAACAATTAACTCTTTAATCACAATGAATTGTGGTAGATTATATGAACCATAGAAAGAATCAAGTTGGGTCAGTCTTCTCCAAGAGTTTCTTTCGGTCAGAATATCCCCGTTGATCCCGCTGGACACCAAATATTTATACAGCATGCCATCCTTATATAAGTCAATCAAAATTTGTCTTCCAAAACCCCCTGACCATCCCCGTTATAACTTCGAGCCATGTCTTTTTCGATCGTCCCTGGCATGATCGAAATCTATGGACTTTACTTGACGCACATGTGCATTGCTCGGCATACATTGTATGTGACCAAATCAGTGTAAGCGTCTTTCTTGCATATTTCTTCTAAACAAGCCACACATATTTCAACTCGAATGCTTCGTTGCTTATTTATCTCTTCTAGTCTTATAACACATCCAACGGAGCATACACATCTCTGTTACACTCATCTTTGCTTTAAAGTCAGTTTCCAAATCAGCCTTATCTATTACACTCATATTTTGGACGTGATTTTTTCTTGGGTGCCCAACATTTCATCTAGGGGTGTTCATCGGTTCGGTTTCAAACCAAACCGAACCGAAATTTTCATCCATACAACATTGCAAGTCTGATGGCAGTTCTATGAAACCTCACTTTCAATCTCAGCGAGATAACTCAACGAAGACCTTGGTACACCCCAATGCACATTCTCACATTTAATATTATTTGTCATACCTAACTTTGATTATACTGGCATATTTTGATGTATCGATACTCGTCGTAAGAAGCTTGAACTATGCCAAGATACGTGCGAGTACAGGGAAAGCTGTGACAGAGAGCGCCATGCCCATGATAACCATGTGCTGAGGGTACTCTTGGTTGCACACAAAATTTGGTTATGGTTTCACACCAAGGCTGCGTTTGGTAGCTCTGATAAGATAAGTGATGAATAGATTAAAAAGTGGATAATGACTTGATAAGATAAAACATGGATATAGTATATTGTGTTTGGTTCGTATGATTACTAAATTATGATAAGTAATAATGCGTTTGGTGTACTTGATAATATGTAGTATAAATTAATTTTATTGCTAAATGACAAAAATACCCTTGAATTTATTAACATATTAATATTTTTAGTTAAAATAATTTTAATTAATTATTTAATTAATTAACTTTAATTAATTATTAATTATTAATAAATTCAATTTAACTAATTAATTAATTATTTATTTATTTTATTAAATCAACCGAAATAAATTAATTAATTAAATCGAAACAAATTAAATTTAATTTGCTAAAAAATTTTAAAATTTAATTAATTAATTTAATTATTAATAAAATATTAAAATATATTAATATCATTTGTTTTACTTTTATCAACCCTAACTCCTCTCATTTTGTCACACTACATGCCACCGCCGCTTCTCTTCTCCCTCTTTATCTTCTCATTGTCCCTCTTTATGCCACCGTTTCTTTTCCCCCTCTTTATGCCACCGTCGCTGCTCACCATGCTACTGTCGTTAACCACGCCACCTTCGCTGAGGTTTTCGTCCCAGTCTTCTCGCGGCGTCTAGGGCTTGCCCATTTCTTCTTTGCTTCTCGTGCAACAAGTCTTCGAACGCGCTCACAGTGGCTCAATGGTTTGTGCTCGCAGCGTGCTAGGTTTCTTCATTTATGTAATTTTATTGCCATTTACGTTCATGAATATTAAATCACTAGTATCAAAGAATACTTTGTTGATTTATGTTCAATTGGGTTAATTTTGATGGACTTCACGCCAATATCAACGGCGACGAATGGGTTGTTTCGGGCCGTCCCGTCGACGGCTAGTGGGCGGGGGGTTGAGGCGTACGCTTTTTCTTTTCTTTTTTTAATTATTTGTTATGGTTTTAGGAAGACAAGGTCAACATTTAAATTCTCTTCTAATCTTTTATTGTTCAAACCTGGTTTCACAATCCTTCTCTCAAGTAGGGATCCAATTCAGGGTTGAATAGTGCGTAACAGTGCTTAAAACAGGGGCTCCGGGAAAAAGCTCTAATGTTTATCACACCAACCAAACATGGGACAAGCAACTTTTCCCAACCTAATCCTGCTAACCAAACATAGCCCAAATGTTTTGGCTATAAAAAGGGCAAGATTTGCTCATTTGTAACTACAACACAAGTCAAAAGTTTAATAAGCTTTGAGAGAGAGCCAAGTGTGGTTGAGAGATTTGAGTTGAGTTGAGGCAAGTTTGCTCCTTCTCCGAGAGTTGTGAGTTTGTGCTCCTCCTGTAATCCTTCATATTTATATAGTGAAGTGTGTGTGCTCCGTGGACGTAGGCTAGTTTTTGCCGAACCACGTAAATCTTTGTGTCTCTATTTTGTGTGTGTGTTGTTTTTATGTCCCTTATAGCTCCGCCAACTTCTGTAAGAACATGACAATAGTCATTGTCCCCTAACACTAGCAACTAATCTCGATAACGATCTTCAATTGTAACTGCCATCGATCTTTAATATTTGAAATGCATTTCATAAGGTATTTTTTCAAAAGAAATGAATTATTTATATATTAAAAATGTACAAGTTGGGTACGTATGTGTTAGATATTAGAACTTTAATTGTTTATTTTCTTTTATAAAATCCTACATTTTCCTTTTCCATGTGATGATGTGGTTGATTAGTTTAGGGGCAAGGCTACCTTTGTTATTTGGTACTTTCCTCAACTACATACCTCAATTTAATTATTGAAATCTATAATGAATTTACATATGCAAATTGTTAGCATTTATTGTGTAATTGTGTTTCTTTTCATAAATCATAAATATATAATTTTCGGATAATTGGAGATAAATCCACAAAAGCAAATGTTTGATTTGGAGTCAGTACCTAGTCACAGAAAGTTTATGAAAAAACTCCCTCATCAGTCATCCCAAACTTTGTTTTTATTAACTTTAATAATCTTGCAAATCTCTATTTTGTCCTTGATATATTGGGTTCAAAAGGAGAATTTTTTCTGCAATCTCTATCTTCTCAAATCTCATGTTTGAAACCAACAACCACCTTCCTCCTCAAATCTCTTGCAACCACGGTCCTCCTCAAATCTTCTGGCAACTTCGCCTTGTTCTCGCAGCGGCTGATGGTTTGAAAAATAAATCTTTGAAGAGCTTATTGCATCGACAATCATTGTTAGTAATTTTTAATGTCACTCTTCGTAATCTTAATCTGATAAGAACTTGAAAATATGGGTTTGTATTTTCGAATGTTTTTGGTACCATGTTTTTCTATGAATGTAGCTTGATTTTTGGTTCCCTATGTTCTATGAATATAGCACGATTTTTGTCCTTGTTTTCAACGAGCAACTCGATTTTTATCCATGTTTTCTGTGATAGCAGAATGAAATAATTGATTGTGGAGTGATTTTGGTGCTTATGGGCAGAGGCATTAAAAAAAAATAGCAAAAAATTATGGGAGTATGTGAATACATGTAGCATTGAAGAATATCGTGCACGCATAACCATTTAAGTGATTAATATGGAATGCTTCACAATTTAGCTGGAAAATCTGATTAATTGATGTTCTTCGAGTATGATTTGGAATATCTTAATTTTGTATGTTGTGGTGAATTTCCTAAATGTTCGAACGTACGTTATATGGTGAAAACTTGTTAATCAATGGATATGAACCAGATATGTATTTTTTTTACAATTATGCATACTGTTCGGATATGGATACTGATCAAAACCTTTTTGTGTGATCTTATTCCTCTTTTTATAAAGATTGTCTTGATTTGTGTAAGGAATGAGTTATCTATACTCTGGTCAAATTTGATTACCTTGTCATGTGAGTTATCCATGAAAAGTACCACAAATTATGTTATCTAATACCACAAATTAAATTATATAGTACCACAAACTAGTATATATAATACCACATATTAGTATATATAGTACTACAAATTAGCTTATATAGTACCGCAAATTATGTTATCTAATACCACAAATTAAATTATATAGTACTACAAACTAATATATGTAGTACCACACATTAGCTTATAAGGTACCCCCACATTAAGTTATCTAATATCACAAATTAGATTATAAAATACTACAAACTAATATATGTAATACCACAAATTAGCATATATAGTATCACAAATTAGCGTATATAATAACTTATGTTATCTAATACCACAAATTAGATTATATAGTATATATATACACACACACACACACAAATATGTTACCACAAATTAGTATATATAGTACAACAAATTAGTTTATATAGTACCACAAATTATGTTATCTAGTATCACAAATTAGATTATGTAGTACCACAAATTAATATATGTAGAACCACAAACCATAAATTAGCTTATATAGTACCACAAATTATGTTATATAGTACCACAAATTAGATTACATAGTATCACACACTAGTGCATGTAGTACCACAAATTAGCTTATGTATTACCACAAATTACCACAAATTAGTATATATATTATCACAAATTAGCTTATATAGTACCACGTATTATGTTAACTAGCTTATGTAGTACCACAAAATAGATTATATAGAAAATGTACGATTGTGATACTAAGTTAAGATATGAACTACAAATGTTATATACAAATCTAGTCCTTGTTATATACAAATCTATTTGTAAGTGTTAGGAATCCGAAACACAAAGAACGCAGCGGAATAAAAACATCGGATTCCCACCGAGGACCTATACGAAGTAATCATATCGGGTGATTAGAATTATACCTTTGAGCGTGTTTGATGCAGAAAACGTCCACGAGTTCCACTAGTCGTCTAGCAAAAGTTTACAGCTTTGCCTCTACTGTATCCACACGATCAAATCGAAAGGGACGTTGAAATTATCAAGTTGCTAGACTCGATAACTCAACCAAGGAAAGTGACGAAAGGTGACGGCTGCTGCTCGTTCTCAACGAAGCTTGTTAGTCGCTAGGTTTTGCTTTTTAGTTAATTCTAAATTAATGTCTGACCCTTTGCTTAACCTAATGCACATATATATATATATATATATATATATATATATATATACTAGTAAGATTATGCGGCTAACTTAATGAGATTAAGGTTTTCTGAAAACCCTAAGCCCATTCCAATCTATTACCCGTATATATATATATATATCTATATATATATATCTAATATATATATATATATTATATATATATATTGTTGTTATTATTATTATATGGTTAGGACTCTTCCTAATCAACTTAATTCATCCAATGAATTATATCTCCCTTTTATCGATTTAATCTTTTGTGCGACCCGTTAGGATCTTGCAACGTTGGTAGTGACATAAAATCTAATTTTATGTCACATGTAATGAGTGGTATCTAGACACATCAAGGCTACCCAAGTTACAAGAATGACATTGACTCGACATTACCTATGGCCTGTTATAATATTATACATGTAACTTAATCCCTTTGTCCTATGTGATTTGATTAAACATGAGTTATGTAATAAGTCATACTCCTATAGTTCAAAACTTTTATTTCTTGATCCCCGAGTGGACTAGAATAAACGAATAAGCTCGATATCACATATCGACTCATTCGAGCATGACCATGCATTTTAGTCTCACTTGATCAAGGGTCCAAACACTTCTCCTGTTATATAGGAGGGACAAATCATATCTTGATCACTCAACATCCCTTTACATAATTCGTAGTGTATCCAATTATTGTCTTTATAGTTTACCTTGTTACAGGTAACGCTTAACAATATCAAGATACACAACTCATTGTTGGGATCTGTGGTGATCTCAAGTCGTAAGGATTACATATACTATTATCACAATGAGAATTGTTTATGACATTCATATAACTATCTATGTATCATTCTCATGGTGGATCTGTCAAGTACATAATTCTCTAACATGTACCAATGTGTTGATTTGATATCTCATATCCATGAACAAATTCATCAACCAATACATACTAATCTCAATGCATTATCATTATCTTAATTCATGATAATACTTGACTATGGACAATCTTTAAGAATAAAATAATTTTATTCTAAGGACATTAATATATATATATATATTCATATTACACATATATTGGAATAATATACAATAATGAATTGTCATTAAAATAATCATATTATATTGTATGCCAAAATCAATAATGAATTGTCTTAGGGCATATCCCAACAATAAGCATATCAAGTTATATATATCATTACTATATGCTATTAGCACTAAGATGTTGTACTATATTATCTATGAAGATTGTCATTTATGCAAATTAATTAGTAAATTGATTATTTATCACCAAAAAAATTGTATATCTAGTACCACAGAGTAGCTTATATAGATCAACATTGTTATTTATCACCAAATATATATATTATTTAATACCACAAATCAGTATTTTTAGTACCACATATTTGCTTATGTACCACAAATCAGTATTTTTAGTACCACATATTTGCTTATGTACCACAAATCAGTATTTTTGATACCACAAATCAGTAAATACCACATAGTAGCTTATATAGTACCAAAATTGTCATTTTGTTACCAAAAATATGTTATTTAGTACCTCAGTATATTTAGTACTACATATTAGCTTATATAATACCACAAATCAGTATATTTGGTACCATAAATCAGTATATTTAGTACCACAAAGTAGATTATATAGTACCACAAATATGTTATTTACTACCACAAATATGTTACTTAGTACCACAAATCAGCATATTTAGTATCACGTATTAGCTTATATAGTACCATAAATCAGTTCATTTGGTACAACAAATCAGTTAGTGTCAAAGATCAGCTTAGATGTGAACTATATTTAGCATGTTATATATAAATCTATAACATGTTATATATAAATCTATTTACAAATATACCAAGTTATATGTATCATTATCATATATTAAATGTATGATAATGTGATACTAAGTAAGAGATGATATAAACTATGTATTTTACATGTTATATATAAATCTATTTGCAAATATACAAGTTATATATATCGGACACCATTTCTCGTTTCTCATTTTCTGATTTTTCCTACAACATCAGACTTTTCATCACTGAATATAAATATATGATAGGTGTACAATTTCAATGAAAATTCATGTACCTCTGTACTAGCAACAACATCAAATCATCATTAACACTAAATACTATCAGTATGACATATCATTTGTTGCTCATCTATCAATTCATTATTACTTTCACAAAATCAATTCAATGGTATATCATAAAACACGTCACCAGACTCGCGTGTTCTTTGATAACAACATCACAAGTAATATAATCATTGGTATCAACAATCATTATGTGCTATCATATCTCTTGTATTCAATATAAGATCTTGTAGTCACATCGATTATCAATAACACCAAATTCCGTCATACCATGCACGTAGGAGTATAAATGTCGTACCATATAAATACAAAATCATATGTAAATCATGTGATAATCAATTATCTCGATACAACTTAGGCTCTTAGACAACCCAAAGAGCTAACCACTGCTCTGATAACACTAATGTATGAGCCAATCTCCTAATCATGCCATTAGTGCAATTAGATTGTTATTTATGTTTACATTTACACATTAGGAATTTTCATTTTTATGCTTCATAATTATGGCATAACGTCTATAAAATTTTCGTTATAATCCCTCTTAACATTTGATCTTCAACTCAAACTCGACTAGCATGTGTATACTGTTAGTTCCGAACTTTATCGATGAGATTTTAAAGATGACAAAACATATCAGACCGGATCGAAAGAAATCAGACTGACCAGATCGATCGCCCAAAACAGATCAAGCTGATAAGATGACAAAGCATATCAGACCGGATCGAGGGTAATCAGACTGACCAGATCGATAGCTCAAAACAGAACAAGCTGATAAGGCATATCACATATCAGACCGGATCGATAGATATCAGACTGACTAGATCGAAGCTTCAGATCGATCTCAATCTTTATCAGATCAGAGCAGTCAATGATGCATAAAGAGTGGCTCTTCAGTCCGAATCATTAACGGCTATTTATTGTAGCATTTAATGTCGCAATTAATGCTACAAAGGACCAAAGACTGAAGATTACCATAAAAGGTAAGAAGACAAAGAAGAGCTTACCTGGCAGTTGTCAAAAGCATGAACCAGAACGACAAGTATCCTGAAGAAGAAGACTGTAGCTTACTCAGAGATTAAGCAGAGTCAAGAGTTGCACATTAAAGGAAATAATGTCGTTGGTACATGCAACTATAAAAGGATGCAACAACAATACAGATAGAGACACAAGACTCTCGCTGATCAATAAAAAAAAAACAGCACAAGCGTTCAAGCTCAGAATCTCTCGAGCTGAAATTATTCTTAAGCACGATTACATTGTAATATTTGATCATTTAGGATCACTGTGCGCATCTTGTGTATTCTGTATTGAAAAATAGAAGTGAGAAACAAATTGTAACAGTCAGACAGAGAGTGTCTGAACAGATCGAGTGACTAGGAGTTTCAGTCTGGTAGTGAGGTAAATCCAGCTGAATCGGGTTTGTACAACAGGATTGTATAAATCAAAGTCTTCTAATAGAAACCTTCCTTAATTGGAAGAATGGGAGACGTAGAAGGATTACACCACCTTCGAACTTCCAGAAACATATCCTGTGTCTTATCTTTCTGCATTCGTTCTTTCATTCAAGCCATCGAGCTGTTCTTACAAATATAAAAACAGACCGTTCCACACTTATACATTCAGTGGTCTGTTCTATAAAAGAGTTGATTAAGAAACAGATTTCTTTCACTAATCCGAAAGAAATCACAAGGGATTAAATTTTATCAGGAGTGTTCATTCACCCCCCCTCTAAACACTCCGGACCGATCCTAACATATACACTTTACAATACACCAATCATATTCTCAATTCATCATGCAATCTTACTCTCAATTAAATTGCATGCGAGGACCAAATGGTAGATAAATCTCAAGACATTTATACATGCAATATACAGACATCAAGTGCTCACAGGAGAGCCACGGATAATGAATACCCATTTAATTGCATAAATAAAGTATATCATATACCCAATCTCATGCTACGCTTTCGGGAGCAGTATTATCCAAACAAGCTCGAACTTGCTACCCAAAATAACTTCGTATCTGTTGTACCTGTTTCAACATAAATAGTCCCCACACGGGGTGAGAATACCAACAACATAACTCACATAAGTATTAACAAAATATACGATGTAAAACTAATAAAATAATTAATATTGTATCACAAAGAGATACAACCTGCATGTTGAATATCTCAAATTGTTCATGTTTCACAATACTACAATCTTCCACAAATATAAAATACATACCAACCATTACGATATAGTTGCATTACAACTTTAATTCATTATTTTCACAATATGTATTTTTTCTGTCATTTACGACCCATATTGCATGGTTCACAAGAATATAACATTGTAAAGTAAAGAGATACTCCCTGAGTATGACAGTACAATATGTGATACCTTGAACTGTTCCTATACTCAACACTCCACAATCATCAATTTTAGAATCACCATGTTTATTTTCGTTATTTAAAACATCATACTCATCAACAAGCATAATCAATAATTAATTAATATGTCACGTATCACTTATTTGTGACTAACAACATACCAAATGCCAGTATGCCTATCATCCACAATCATCATCAAAGATATCTCATATTCACCATGCCATAGGCATCAAATTCCCTTCACAAATCCCATTACTGTTATTTATATAACCACCATACTCCAAGCATTAAATTTAACTCACATATTCTGCAAATTACTTTCACATTTCACAGTGGACAACACATATATGCATAAAGCTATAATTACTTGCCGGCTCGTACGTCATTACGTACCTTAAGGTCGACAATATGATCAAGACATTCTACACAACTGTCAGCTCGTACCCTATCTATATTGAATATCAATACAATATTACATTCTCATCAATAATCCTCAACAACACTCATCATCTATCATGTAGATTCGACATACCTCCTATGACAATCAACCACTTTTAACGTATTATGTATACTATTCAAACCATCAAATTTTATTTCTTTTAATACGAGTTATCAACTCACTCGATCAAGTAGCATAATCATTTCTAAAAGGTTCATTCTATGCAGCCTTAATTTCAATGTTCAATATTTCCTTAGAATATTATAAACACCATAAAAACATCCATAATAGACCACATTTTGAAATTCCAAAATTAACAAATATTTAAAGATATATATACACAGTTGTGATCAATCAGCACATAGCCGCGATCAATCGCGAGCTCAAAATCAGCCCTGGGTTGTTTCGACATCTCACGATCGATCGACACTTTGCTCGCGAACGATCGCGAGCTCTAAATTTTCTCATATTTTGCTACGCTCTGTCATGATTGATTGCAGAGTTCTGGACCTCGAAAATGTCTTCTCCAAATCACTCAATCCCAAACAAACTCAACCCAAATCATAATACTACCCAATTTCATTCAATATTTCAACAAAAACACCATAAATCTTCAATTAAACAACATGCAAACAAACCCTCAATTTTCACCGAAATCATCTAACTCACCTACATATACATTTCAACTCAATAATCAAGATTAAGGTAAGGATTAGCTTACCTAAGCTTAATTGATCATCATATCAATAATCCGTCAAGATTCAAGCTTTGATACTCCATCAAATGAAAGAAAAATGGATAGGGAAGAAGAGAGGGTTTTGGAGGAGAAGAGTGGGGGTTTGTAGGTGTAAAGTGGTGTTAGTATGTGTTTTTGTAGGATTTTGAGCATGTAAAAGCCTTTTATAATTTAATACACCATACACCACTTAACCACTTTATTAATATCACAATTCACAGACAAGTATATTCATCATCCAATCCTTGCTATCTTAATTCATCTATCAACTTCCCAATTTAACATTCATCTCATATAGTAATTTCATGATTATCACATAATCCGGCTGGTTTATCCCCAAAACCGAGTCCAAATCGCATAATTTACCATGACCATTTATCAATTCAAAAATTATGACTCAATCATAAATGCTCGATTTATCTCAAAATTGAGTCTAAATGCAAAATGATGCTCATTCCTAATTAGCCCTTATTTATCACATTAACTTAATTAATCAAGATAATTAGAGTTCAGGCATCACATTATAAGCTAATTTGGGGTACTATATTACATAATTTGTAGTATTATATAAGCTTTTCCTCCTTGAGAAGCTCTTTCCTCTTTCAGAAGCTTTTTTCTCTGCAACTTCATAGGTTAGATTACCCTTCTTCATAGCTTTGCACTTCCAAACCCTATGGTGATATAAGTTGATCCTCTTCAAAAATTCACTATAGTTTATGGAGATTTATTTTGTGAAGTGAATTTGAACTCTTAAGGTTTCAGATCATTGGGCATTTTTATCAAGGCAATATGAACGATTTAACTTTTTATTATTTTTATAATATTATTAATCAATTTAAAATATTAGTTTGTGAAGAAGATACTGTAGGTGAGAGAAAAAGAGAGATTGTGTGAGAGAGCAAGAGTATATTAGACAATTCCATTAATTAGAGAGTTCAAAATACATTTTTTGTAACTAGGGGTGTATAGTGAATAAATGTTTATTATGGACTGAACTTTAAAGTTATATATGACTTAGAGATTTTTAATCAAGTCCCACATAACTTTTTGTTAAATCTAAATTCCCAATTTCCTAATTTCATATACTCACAATAATTCGAAGTTAAGTCATCCTGAATTATTATTGGAATTTTTATATGATTTATATTCTTAATCTCACGTAAAAAATCGTATTTCATATCATTCGAATAATTAGCCAGTGTACATACTAGTCAGGCGTTTGTTTTTCCTACTGATTTTGATTGTATTGTCGTTTGTTGACTGAATTTTCATTGTACCACTTTGTTCAAAATATTTTATGTTCAAAAATAGTAATTTGGGGTGGTTAGATATTCACATTTTAAATTTATTAAAATCATTATTTTGAAAAAAAGAAAAATAATAATAATGAATGAATAATAATGGGAACAGTAATTCTAACATCTAATCTTCTATCCGAAATCGTTAAAATGGAGTCACACTCCATTCTCACTTCCAGTGCTGCGACTACGAGCACCACCACGTAGTCAACTCAGTCTCAGAACCTGTCCTAAATGCAAAGAGAAAATGGGACAGGGGATGAGCTGCGGAGAATCCCACGAAAACGGGTTGTTTAGTGCTGTACAAAATGGAGAGCTTCAAACAGTTGAAGCGATGGCGGATGCGAACCCAAATTTGTTGACTTTGAAAACTGCTCATCGTAAGCTCTCCGCGATGCACGTGGCTGCTGCTAATGGCCAGATCGAGGTGGGTATTATCCGATCTTGATTTCTTTTACTTATATTGCCTCTGTTTCTTGATAATGTGGAATGATTTCGTTGACAAAAAAGTTTGATCACTTGGGAAAGTTTCTTTGTGGGTTTGTGTTTTGTTAGGTTCTCTCTATGCTTCTGGATCGGACCGAAAATCCAGACATCTTCAATCGCCACAAACAGGTGAGCTGTGGTTGCGTGTGTTGCTTGAATAATGTCAAGATATATTCATTTTGTCATTTTTGTGTCTGAATCTTCGTGGACAGTTTTCTTTTACTGAACGTTTTGTCTTGTTTTGTGCATAAAAATGGGGCACTTGCCGCTGTAAATTGATTGGCTTAGACCCCATTAATGTTAGCTGCTATGTTCGGCAAGATTTCCTGCGTGGAGAGGCTGATTCAAGCTGGAGCTAACGTAAACTTTTTTCAGTTAGTTTTCTTCATTTGGAGGCACCTGTTTTGTATATATTCATAATCTGATGATGGGTTTTTGTTGTCCTTTTTTTTTTTCCAGATTTTGCTGTTTGATTCATTAAAAGGCAGAACATGTTTACACTATGCAGCTTACTATGGTCATTCAGATTGCCTGAAATCGATTCTTTCTGCTGCAAATTCTACCCCAGTTGCACATTCTTGGTGACCACTAACTTTTATTTTGTTCGATTTCCTTTGCGAATTTGTCTTATCATCAAAAATTGTTCTTATGTATTGTTGTATGGGAGGTCAGGGGATTTTCTAGATTTGTGAACATAAGAGATAAAAGTGGCGCAACCCCACTTCATTTGGCTGCCCTTCAGAAACGATCCGATTGTGTTCACATTCTATTAAGTAGAGGGGCTCTCGTGTGTGCTTCTACTGGTGGATACAGGTAATATTTCATTTACATTTTTTTTACAAGGTTTCAAGTTGCATTTGTTGGTTACATTGACAAAAGCTATTTGCAGCTATTCAGGTAATACACCTCTTCATCTTGCTGCACGAGGAGGCTCATTGGATTGTGTCCGAGAATTGCTTTCTTGGGGTGCAGACCGCCTGCAAAGAGATTTATCAGGGTACGATTATGTAACCTTTTGTTACAAAAGAATGGATTATGTTAGAAATCCCCTTACGCCCTTGAACTAGAGTTTACATACGTGAATCCTTTACTTGCAATTCATGATGGTGAAGTACATTGTAGAAACTACGGTAGTTCTCATTGTAATCGTTGACCCGTTGGAAGACTAGATCAAAAGATTACTTGCATGTTATATCCCTCTAAAACTATGTTTTGATGTCTTGATTTGCTTCTTGATACATTTGGTGAAATGTGTTGTCATATTTCATATAATGTGCAAAGTAAGCTTATTGTTTTGTTACCGATGTATGTGCAGGAGAATACCCTACATGATTGCTTTGAAGCACAAACACGACGCATGTGCCGCTTTGTTAAATCCTTTGGCTCCAGAGCTGTTAACTTGGCCATCACCGCTGAAGTTTATCAGTGAGCTCGATCCTGAGGCCAAATCTTTGTTGGAAAATGCCTTATTTGAAGCTAATAAAAACAGAGAAAAGGAGATCCTTAATAATGCATCCTATTCTGTTTCTCCTCTCGCAGTTTCTGATGGCATTGACGAGGAATCAGAGGTACAAATCCCTAGAAAAATCTTCGAAGTTGAAATCATATTTTCACTTATGGCATGAGTTACCTTTCCAATACCAGTGAAATCTTGATTCTTTTTATGAAAATTGTCACCCAATGGAGTCACTAAAAACTTTCTTTGATCATGATTAAATCCACCATTGTTTGTTTGTATGAGAAGGGTGGGGCGAATGCCAGTTATGAGATGAACCTTTTGATCTTGTTCGATAAACCCTATTGGAAATTGTGGATGATAGTTAAAGTACCTTTTTTAAAAATATCTTTTAAAGAGAGGAAGCTGAAGAACTGTGAATTTCTGTGTTACAGGCCTGCAATGCTGAGCTATGTTGCATCTGCTTCGAGCTAGCATGCACAATTGAGGTTCGAAACTGTGGTCATCAGATGTGTGCTCATTGTATCTTAGCCCTATGCTGTCACAGTAAACCCAATGATTCAACCAATTCTGTCAAGATTCCTGTCTGCCCCTTTTGTCGAAGCAGCATTACCCGATTACTCGTTGCCAAGAACAAATCTAACTATGAAACTGAGTCGCATTTCAGCCCTATAAAACTAAGAAGAACAGGAGAGAAATTCAATCTTGGTGAAGGCAGCAGGAGCTTCAATAATCTGTCACCCTTCAGTTCATTAGGCAGATTGGGTCGCAGTTCAGGAAAAGTTTCTGCTGAACGAAATGAAGAGCTTGATAAACCATAAGATTCACCCCATTGTGACAGTCTTGCAATGAATCGAAGGGCAAGGGGTTCTGAAACTGAATTCTACAGAATCTACCTTCATAAGAAGAGATATTGAAGGCTTAATTCTCATCTATTCATTCCAGATGCTTACTATACTATGCCTGGAACTTAGCAGCTCGTGTTTTTGTGTCAAGATATGCGAATGCAGATGTAATATATATGAATAAATAGCCATTCTTCTTATGTCATTTGTTCCGTGAGTGCAGTTTTATCTAAATTGCAGTATGCCATATTTCAGGAAATGAATCAATTCGATTCTTGTATCATATTACCATTCGTGTTTTGTTGGCATTTCCTAAGTTAACAAAAAGAGCAGAGTGTGTAACAAAAGGGACATTTTCATGATTAGAGAAGAAAGATGCTTTCACCAGTATTCTCCAGCCAAGAACTTGTTTGGGTCCTTAATGCTGAGATCCATTTGAGTGTGAAAAAACCGTCAAGGAAAATAACGAGGCAAACGAGTAAAGATCTTAAAGTCGACAATCTGATTTAGACATCATCAACAACCAGAGGCTCGTACAGTAACTATATTGAATATCAATTCAATATTAATATATCATCAAATAGTTGGGGCAACTTGGCATTCATCAATTACCAAAATCGAGTGCAAAACATTGGGAAAGTTACTATGTTTAACAATTAAAACTCTTATATTATTTACCATTATATAAAAAACATCTAATAGCAATAATCCTACTCGAAATCTCATAAATAAATGTAAATAAGGGGGCCAATAGATGACCAAAGAAACAAAATAAAAAAAATCAACGACGGCGAGAAGAATGATTTTTGTCCTTTCATACTTTGTTAAATAGGCATGAAAATGACATCCTAGCGATTAAGAGACCAATGAACATGAAAGTTGTACAGAAAAATATGTGCCTGCTTTTACAGTGAAATGATTCCCTTTGGCTCCATTATTGAAGCAATAATTAACCCAAACACAAAAAAACATAACCCAAAACACACAAAAAATAAAAAAATAAAAAAATAAAAATTATAAGAACCAAGGACTAAAAATAGTTGGGAAAAACAAGTAGTGGATAAACAAAAAAAATCGTTGTTACATATTTTAAAGGATTGCCATTTCGTAAGGCTATGTTGGGCTTGCTCATATCTTACCAACTAGCATATGTTATTCGACTGCAATAACATCTGGGATTTGATAGACAACTGGCGTAAGAATTGAAATCAAAACAATCTGACATTGCAATGATAATCTGTTGGACTTTTTGGAATGCTATAATCAGATAATTGAGAGGAGAATTCACAAATGATGCGCATAGATGTATGGTTTTTGAGGTCGAATTTCTTAAACACTTCACAACAACCGCAACCATCCTTACCATATATCCAATCAACACCATCCAAACAACTTGGCAAACACCTCCAGTTGGAGTCATCAAGATTAGGTGTGACACCTCCATTTTCCAACCCGGTAAATCAGCAGATTTTGGAATCATTGCAATAGATCATCATGGGTGTTGTCTTGCATGGATTAGCAAACCATATCACTTCTGCATAATACCTGAGCTAGCAGAAGCAATGACATTATGTGAGGGAATTGAATTGACTGATCAATATGATTGGAATCATATCATTCTCTCGAGTGACTGTCTGAATGTTATACGGGCATTGGACGATCAATCTGAAAAAATTTCACCCGTTGGCAATGTTATATCTGATATACAAAACATGATGTTGGCATCTATATCGGTAAACACACAACTCATTCGAAGACTTGGCAATGATGCAGCATACTCTTTAGCTAAGAATGCAATAGTCTCAGCATTTAGATCATCAAATTATCTAGATTATGTTCAAAAGATTGTAACTGACGAAGGTTAAAGTTAATTAATGAAATTATCGTATTTATTCTCATATATATATATATATAGTATTCCCGATGTATATACAGTGGTTCAATCATTAGATAGATAACCCTTATGATAAATTGAGCTCTCCCCGATTAATCTTACACTCTCTAGAACAATCATCGAGTGTATATCTAAGGATTGAGCCAGTGTGTATACATCAAGTTCCCTGAGATCTCAGATGAGGGACCTGAGAGAACCAACGACTACCCTTATGCAAGCTCAAATGATTCAAATTTGATTTGAACATATGATGCACATATATACCATCAGGAACGAAATTAGGAATTCACAGTTAGATAGGCTAAAATTAAATTTACGTAATAAAATTTTATGTGAAAAAAATCATTAGTATGAAAATTAATACATCAAGATATATATGTAAGTATAATATGTCATAACTAATAATATATCAATCAAGTACTATAAGTCAAAAAATAAGATATGTACAAAGTGTTTTAAAATAATAAAACAAGAATAAAGATTCGTCCTCAAATTTGACAGATTTAATGTTTAAAAAAATAGTTTATTGTGGTTTTTTTGAGAACACACAACAAACATTATACTCGTTTAGAACATCTACATTATCTCAATTTCATCACAATCTTAAATATTTCAATCATTTTAATAGGTAATAGACAACTCTAAACAATGTATTAACTCTTTTAGTACAAATTTTTTGTCAAACGTAAAATATTTAGTATGGAAAGTAACTTTAAATTTTATTAATATTATAAAATGATAGAATACTTATTATTGAAATATTTTCATAATAGTTTATTTTTCTAAAAAATGAGACATAAAAAAACAAAAAAGAAAAAAAAAACTTAGAATAACAAGTGAATTTTTATTTTTCTTTGGATTACCTATAAACTTTTGGGCTATTATATATTTATTAAACATCTAATAGTTGGACTTTTTTTAAAATATAAAAGATATATTTCTAATGGGCTAAATTATTATTATTAAAGTTTAGGCTAGATTAGTTAAATATATAAAATTTAAAAGGTTAATTAGCTAATACTATTATTAAACATTTAGTGGACTAGCTTAGGGTATCCCACTACATGTTTCACCCCTGTATATCCTCATGCTATTATCTTATTTCCCAATTAATCGATTTGGTCTGTAAGTTGTTCTATTTGAACTTTCAAATGATTTTAAAAATTTATAAATGGACTCTTTGTCACGTTCTGGACCCAGGCCCGTACAAGCATGATTGCACAATAGACTTATATAGCAACTACTTTGTATCCGTCACCGCTCTATGAAAATCGTTAACCCAAGTTGCTATAAGAGTTCATTATAACCTCTTATAAGCCATTTAAAATTTCAATTTTTATCCATACGGGACAAGGATATCATAATCACCCATCCTTCAGAAAGCGATGTCATCGTCGCGACCTAATCCATCGACCCCCCAGCGGCAGGAATCTAGAGATGACTCCTACAGGTTCATGAGGTGGCTACCGTACATGTATCACTTTGCCCCGCATGTTCAAGATGTGGCGTCCATCCACGTGATACTTTGCCCTATAGGTTCAAGAGGTGACCCTCGTCATGTATCACTTTGCACATTAGATTCAATAGGGGCTCCCACGAACGTAGCACTTTGCCCTGCATATCACTTATCTCCCGGCGATTTCTACTGGTGATCGGCTCTGATAACATTTCTATCACATCCCGAGCTCAGGCCCGCTCAAGCACGATTGCACAGTAGGCTTATAGAACATGTACTTCATATCCGTCGTCGCTCTACGAAAATGGTTAACTCAAATTGCTATATTGTATCATCTTACAAACCATTTTAAGCTTCTAATTTTTATCAACGTGGGACAAGGGTATCACACTCTTGACCCCATTACTATTATTATCTATAAAAAAATATATAATATTGATACAAAAATTGCTATAAAATTATCTTATCATACAATGCAAATGCTCTTATTCATACTAGATTAACTAAATTTTTTTTATAATATTTGAATCTGAAATTGAACTCGACTTATTCATGATCCTAGCTAGTCATCCTGTTATATTAGTTGTAGGAATTCAGTGTTTCAGGTAAGGAAATTTATATTTTCTAAATAAAAAAAAACAATTTTTTTTTTTTAATTTCGAAGAATGTGCTAAAAAGGAAACTGGAGATATCTTCTGAAGATGCGTATTAAGAAATAAAAAAACTCAAACGCTTTTTTTTACAACAACAAAGGACTCTTGACATATGTTGACATTATAAGAACTTTCAAATTACACTTACTATGGATGGACTCACAAATTTTATTTAGGTGCGATTTACTACATATTTAGGTGGCAATGAACACCTGCGATTGATTTTTCAAATAAACAATTTATATATTTATGGTTTTGAAAATATAAAGTTTATCCAACGTGATTTGTGAATAGATGCAAAACATCACGTGTATGATGTGTGAGGGGGGAGTGTGCTATGTTTGCCAAACCACAGTGTGGTAAAATGTTTATTTACAACCCGATAATAATAAAATATATATTACTGATACCATATTAGGATACCACATAGGGTAAGATACTTATCATATTGGTAAATTGTCATAAAGAAAATCTCATTGCATGGGGGACAAGAAAAGAGAAGGAATATGGAAACTAGCTAGAGTCTCAAGATCAGAAGAAAACAAATTTATGTTTTATATTGATCACTTAGATGATGATAAGTGTTTTGAGAGAAAAAGTGATGGTGCAAAAAAAATTAGCTGCTTGCTTTGCACTGTTCGTGTTATCATTCATTATTTTTTGAATTTGAAACTTATCCTACGCACCATCTTCGTCTTATCTGTCACTTCATGAATCGCTTCAATGCCGTTCTCTCAAACTGCGAGAAATGACTGCAAAGAAATTCACCATCTCCAATAGAATCGCTGTCACTTTTCAGATCAGCAGCTTCATTCTTCTCAATTTTTGCTTTCTTCAGTTCGTTATAATTTCCAGACCTCCTATTGAATTCATCAAACTCGATTGAAGTTCGGCGCGTGAATTTCGGCTCTCCGTCAATTTTCCTCTTTTGGCAGCCAATTTTCGCTCGAATATCGCAAAGGAGTTCCGGATCCAGGTAATCCTCTAGCCTTCTGTTCGTCACTCCTCTTTTCAATTCCGCTTCTCGAATTTTCCGAATCTCGCAAAAATTCTGACTCCTCGCATTACACCTGTTGCGAGCCAAAAATCGAAATCACCGAATATAGAGTAAACTAGATATTTTTCTATAAAAAAAATCGAGCTGAATTATACAATATATTCTGAATATTTTGGTAAGAGTTAAACGATGAACGAGGTTGAGAATCCTGAGGTCGAAGGAGGCGTTTCTGGATTTCTTCCACGGTAGCAAGCGGACTTGAACCAGAAGCTTCGAGTTTGCTTTTCTTCATGTTTATTCTTCGCATGCAGATCAGAAGATGCCAATTATCTTCGGATTTTGATGTTCTTCAGGTGATTACTGTGAAAATTTGAATTTTAATGTGCGTGCAAATTCAATCAGTATCGGATCAAAATAAATCGACTTTCTCCTTAAAGAGTAGCAAAATAAATTGATTTTGTTGGAATATGGGATCTGTATTTGCATCCGGATTCAGATCCTTTATTTGTACTCAAGGGATATTATGTAATTTCGAATTCGGATCCTGTTGTGGGAAATTAAACAACAAAATGTTTTTTCTCGTTTAAATTTTGGTTAGGGCTCGAATTCGAATTTGGGTCTCTTGTCAGCCAATCCAAATACTTGTTTTGTAAAATAAATATTTACAATGAAAAGAAAATCATAAAAAATATAGGGAAAATTTCATGCCAGTACCAGATGATGAAAGTTTTTTCGGTCCAGTTTACCAAAATAATTTTTTTTTCAACTAGGTCCATTTTATGTCAAAATGACCAAAATATCTCTAAACTACCGTCTCCTCATCGCGTCTTCTTTCTCATCACGTGAACTTCATTTTTTCCCAGCACAGATATCTCTAGAGCACGAAAACACCATCTGCCGCCATGGATCAACTAACAAGTCACAAGCTCATTTATCTCCGATGGATTGTACATGTAAACAATATTTCCCGATGATAAAAAGGCTCGATTCGATTTCAGATGGTGAAATTTGAAATTCTATTAAATAAAAATCAATAAATTAAATTAATCAACAAACAGTGCATAATTCGACGCAAGAAACCTAATCATTCATCTACAGGGTATCAAAAACCTGTTATTTCAACACAATTAAGATTCTCACAATACATAAAAATAGAACACGGTTACCTTCAATCAATCTCGAAGCTCTTGTTTTTCTAAGGAAAGAGCGAAGTGAAGCTTTGGAGTGAGACGGGCTACTATTAAAATTTTGGTCAATTGTGTTAAGAGCTTACATAAAATGATGTCATTATTTTTTCCCTATAATTCATTTAAATATCATCTTTGACAAAAAGTAAAGATCAGCGGTGCATGTAATTTACATGCATCGATAGACTATGTTTTGGTTAAAGACAATACTTGAATCTGTCGGTGCATGTACACATGCACAGATAGACTCAGCGGTGCATGTAATTTTACATGCACCATTAGACTATGTTTTTGGTTAAAGAGTCTATCAGTGCATGTAATTTACATGCACCGATAGACTCAGCCGTGCATGTAATTTACATGCACCATTAGATTATGTTTATGGTTAAAGAGCCTATCGGTGCATGTAATTTACATGCATCGATAGACTCAGCGATGCATGTAATTTACATGCACCGTTAGACTATATTTTTGGTTAAAAAGTCTATCGGTGCATGTAATTTAAATGACATTTGGACGAATATTGTAATTGTAGTGCACAAGACAATGCCTGAGTCTATCAGTGCATTTAATTTACATGTACCGACTCAAGTGGTGCATTTAATTTACATGCACTGATAGACTCACATACTATATTTAACCAAAAAAACATAATGGTAATGAGGTTTCAGTTTGAGTAATTTTTACATGCACCACATGAGTAAGTTTACATGCACAACATGATTAATTTTTACATGCACCATATGAGTCAATTTTACATGCACCGCATTATTAATTTTACATGCACCGCATGAGTCAATTTTTATATGCACCGCATGTGTCAATTTTACATGTACCGCATTTTTACATGCACCGCATGAATTAAATATGCAATTCAAGGCTAAAAGTTTTACGTTTGGTAGTTGATTAGTTATGATGAATTAGTCAAATACAAGATTTGATAAATCGGTCGTATACTTGACTGGAGTTATTGGGTTGGCCTATAAACTCGTTCATCTCTGGGTTTTCACACCGACATGTATTACTGTATTAATTTGTTAATGGTAACTGTTGGAATCGAAGAGGGGGGGTGAATGAGATTCCTTGGCTACTTTAGCGTTTTAAAATGAGTTTGTAAAAATAAAATATTTTGCGCTTTGCGGAAGCCTTTAGTCAATCGATAAATAAAAAGAATAAATAAATAAATGCGTAAATGAAATAATGCGGTAAATAACAAAAAGATTTGTTATAGAAGTTCGGCGATGAATCGCCTACGTCTCCTCTTCCCGGTTAGATAACCTCCAACCGAGGTTCCACTAGAATAATTGATCTTGGCCTTGAGGGCTCCAAGTAAGCCACAACACAACTCTTCCCGAGTTACAACGCTCTTCCCGAGCACAATACTCTTCCCGAGTACACAAGCTCTTCCCGAGCAACCAACACTCTTCACGAGTCTTCTTGGCCTTAAGGGCTCCAAGGATAGCCTCACAATTGCACCACCTTCACTTGATGGCGACTTTACAATTTTCCAACTTGCTTTGGTGTTGGAGGACCTTTACAATGAATTAAACCAACAAACACCTTCACGGTGTACTCACACGAAGAATCACAAGACTCAACAAAATAAGAAAATCACAAGCTCCAATACAACAACAATGTATGGAGATTATGATATAATTTGAACCAACAATTGATCAACACTTTGTATGAATTGTAGACTTGTTTCTCAGCTCCAAAATGCTCCAAAGCATCCATATTTATAGTGTAGGAGGCCCCGTAGGCTCCTACTAGCCGTTGCACTTCAAAAGGCTGAAATCACTCCTGGATCGCCTCAGCCATCGCCTCAGGCGATCACCCATCGCCGCGTTCCAACGGTCAAAAATGCACAGATCGCCTCAGGCGATCGCTGGATCGCCTCAGGCGATCACTGGCTAAAATCAAGGCCGTAGCTTCAGCACCTTCAAAATTTGCATCGCCTCAAACGATCTCCACATCGCCTCAGGCGTTCCAGCCCATCGCCTCGGGCGTTCGTGCCATCGCCTCGGGCGTTCCCCTGCGCGCCTGCCCGCGCCAAGCTCGGCGTCGCTTCAGTCGATGTGCTGGGGCGAAGTCCAAGTGGCTGCCATCGCCTCAGGCGTTGATCACCATCGCCTGGGGCGATCTGCCCTGCATGCTCGCCTAGCCATCGCCTCTGTCGATGTGCGTGGCGATGTCCCTCCTGGCACCCATCGCCTGGGGCGATGATCACCATCGCCTGGGGCGATCTCGACCAGATTGCACACACTTGAAAACCTTCATTCCAATCAACTTTACACCACTTAATCTGCACACTAATTAGATGCATTAGTATAACAAACACAAGTTTTGTTGATCATCAAAACTCAAAGATTGATCGGGGATAATTTACCGCATTAAACGCAACCATGCGTTTAAGGCTCAACAATCTCCCCCTTTTTGATGATCACAAAACTTGATAAACTTGAATAAGTAATATGCATGAAATGTGAGTAAAAAAGACTCCCCCTTAACAATTGCATAACGCATACAAGTTAATCAAGTAAATCAATAAACAATTAACTTTCCCCCTCAAACCATGCATACATAAGCTCTCCCCCTTAAACTATGCATCTTTTAAGGTTCAAGTTTATCACAAAATTCTCCCCCTTTTTGTGATAATCAAAAAGCATAAAATTCAAATAATCATGGCATAATTATCACAATTTTCACATGTTCATCATCAAGCATATAATAAGCATAACAAGCCTAAGATGAAATCAATGAGTTGAATTATAACCATGTGTTTAAGGCACATGTTTATGCAATCATGCCCAAAACAAAATAATAAAGATATCAATGCATTAAGACAAATCATATACTTGCACATTTTCAAATAGCCTATTTAAATTTGAAAGCAAAGCATATTAAGCACTTACTATAAAAAGATAGCATACTTCATGCACTTAACAATTGTGCTAAGGGGTTATGCATTTTACTCAAATTAATATTGAGCTTCAATATTTATTGATCACAATTGATTTGTGCCAATGAATTTTGAAATTGCTCTTTTAACAATTGAAAAATAAATTTTACCCTTTATGACAAGAGTTAGTTCTTGTCATAGGTCCAATGCCTCTTGCTTCTTCTATGGTTGTGAACAAAACAAACTCCTCCTTTGAGTTGCTTGGCCCTTCATCCATCTCCTTGTTGTCCCTACAAAACAAATTTACAATAGGGGGGTCTTTGGTACCCATTTGATTTTTGGGTCCTTGATGGTTAGCTACCTTAGGCACCTTTGGAATCCATTTCCACCTTTTGTTAGGTTGGTATTGGATTCTAGCATACCTACATTTGTTCTTGGTATGACCATTTTTGCAACAATAGTGACAAGTAGTAGATTCATGCTTTGCTTTGGCCAACAAGCTAGAAAAGGATTTTGATTTGCTTGAATAGCCTAACCCGGCTTTGTCAAAGCTACAACGTTGTAAGCCAAGCAATTCATTCATCTTTAAACTACTATCACTAAACTTGGCAAGAGAAGTCTTTAAATCAAGCACTTGATTTTTCAAAATAGTATTTTCTTCTTCTTTCTTAGCCATGTCTAGCTTAAGTACTTTGTTGCTCTTTTTGGTTTTACCAAGGCAATCAATGATATCATTATAAGCATCTAATAAATCATCATAAGAAGGTACCTCATCATCCTCCTCTTCATCTTCATCCAAGAGCCATTAGACATAGATTTTTGGCTTCTTCTTCATCGGAGTCGCTATCACTCCATGTTGCTATGAACGCCTTCTTCTTGCCTTTGTCCTCATTCTTCTTCCTAGGACACTTGTTAGCATAATGGCCTAATTCTTGACAATTATAACAAGTTACCTCATTTTTGGAATCTTGTTTGGTAGCATTTGATGTCTTTGACTTGCTATGCTTAGTGAAGAGCTTCTTGAACTTCTTTGTAAATAGCCTCATCTCTTCATCATCATCATCTTCTTCATCATCGGATTGGTCTTTCCTTCCGACCAATGCGATCCCATTTCTTTTAGATCTATCCTCCTCCTTCACTTCTTTCCTTGTGGCAACTTCAAGCTCATGGGTCACTAAGGTGCCATGGAGCTCATCAAGATCATAGGAAGCACTCTCCCCTTTGTTGGACTCTATAATTGCCGTCCTCTTTGCATCCCATTCTTTAGGTAAGGCCCTTAGAGCTCTCCTCCATATTTGCTTTGGAGGGTATTTCTCTCCAAGTTGGGCAAGCTCATTGATAATTAGGGTGAGCCTCCTAAACATGGAATCCACATCTTCTCCGGAATCCATCTCAGAAGTTTCATACTTGAGTTGCAATAGATCAATCTTGGTCTCCTTCACTTGATTAGTGCCCTCATGACAAATTTGCAATTTGTCCCAAATTTCCTTTGCGGTTGAGCACATCGAGATCCGGTTGTACTCCTTCATATCTAAAGCACAATGTAAAATATTAATTGCTTTAGCATTTTGAGAAATTAATATCATATCCGCTCTAGTGAAATCGTCCATCTCTTTGGGAACACTAATTCCCCCAACTTCCTTTAAAGGAATATGTGGACCTTTCACTATGATTTTCCATAGATCATAATCTACGGATTGGATGTATAGAGAAATTCTATTCTTCCAATAACCGTAGTTATCACCCGTGAAAAGCGGAGGGCGATTCGTCGATTGACCTTGAGCAAACTCATTTGCTAGATTAGCCATATAAAAATTTTGATTTAAAAACAAAAAATCAAATGGCTCTGATACCACTTGTTGGAATCGAAGAGGGGGGGTGAATGAGATTCCTTGGCTACTTTAGCGTTTTAAAATGAGTTTGTAAAAATAAAATATTTTGCGCTTTGCGGAAGCCTTTAGTCAATCGATAAATAAAAAGAATAAATAAATAAATGCGTAAATGAAATAATGCGGTAAATAACAAAAAGATTTGTTATAGAAGTTCGGCGATGAATCGCCTACGTCTCCTCTTCCCGGTTAGATAACCTCCAACCGAGGTTCCACTAGAATAATTGATCTTGGCCTTGAGGGCTCCAAGTAAGCCACAACACAACTCTTCCCGAGTTACAACGCTCTTCCCGAGCACAATACTCTTCCCGAGTACACAAGCTCTTCCCGAGCAACCAACACTCTTCACGAGTCTTCTTGGCCTTAAGGGCTCCAAGGATAGCCTCACAATTGCACCACCTTCACTTGATGGCGACTTTACAATTTTCCAACTTGCTTTGGTGTTGGAGGACCTTTACAATGAATTAAACCAACAAACACCTTCACGGTGTACTCACACGAAGAATCACAAGACTCAACAAAATAAGAAAATCACAAGCTCCAATACAACAACAATGTATGGAGATTATGATATAATTTGAACCAACAATTGATCAACACTTTGTATGAATTGTAGACTTGTTTCTCAGCTCCAAAATGCTCCAAAGCATCCATATTTATAGTGTAGGAGGCCCCCTAGGCTCCTACTAGCCGTTGCACTTCAAAAGGCTGAAATCACTCCTGGATCGCCTCAGCCATCGCCTCAGGCGATCACCCATCGCCGCGTTCCAACGGTCAAAAATGCACAGATCGCCTCAGGCGATCGCTGGATCGCCTCAGGCGATCACTGGCTAAAATCAAGGTCGTAGCTTCAGCACCTTCAAAATTTGCATCGCCTCAAACGATCTCCACATCGCCTCAGGCGTTCCAGCCCATCGCCTCGGGCGTTCGTGCCATCGCCTCGGGCGTTCCCCTGCGCGCCTGCCCGCGCCAAGCTCGGCGTCGCTTCAGTCGATGTGCTGGGGCGAAGTCCAAGTGGCTGTCATCGCCTCAGTTGTTGATCACCATCGCCTGGGGCGATCTGCCCTGCATGCTCGCCTAGCCATCGCCTCTGTCGATGTGCGTGGCGATGTCCCTCCTGGCACCCATCGCCTGGGGCGATGATCACCATCGCCTGGGGCGATCTCGACCAGATTGCACACACTTGAAAACCTTCATTCCAATCAACTTTACACCACTTAATCTGCACACTAAGTAGATGCATTAGTATAACAAACACAAGTTTTGTTGATCATCAAAACTCAAAGATTGATCGGGGATAATTTACCGCATTAAACGCAACCATGCGTTTAAGGCTCAACAGTAACTAATGTAACGACGTCGAAACATGTCTTAGATTTTTTTTTTCTATATAAATTTTATACATTCATCTATTACTGTCAAAATACGTGTACGTACTCATGCTGTCAATTTACAAGAAGAAGAATTGTGCTGCGCTTGATTAATGCGTACGCAGACAAAGGAGGTGGAGGAGGACAACGCGAGACTTTTTGTTGTTGGAGGGAGGTGTTGGGATATGCCCTAAGACAAGTCATTAGATGATTGTTTATGACATACAATGTATTATGATTTTATAGATGGCAAATCATTATTATATATTATTCGAATATCTGTGCAATATGAATTGATATATAAGTTAATGTCCTTTGAATAATATTGTATTATTCTTAAAGATTGTCCATAGTCAAGTATTATCATAAATAAGGATAATGATAATACATTGAGACTAGTATGTTTTGATTGATGAATTGTTCATGGATATGAGATATCAAATCAACACATGGGTATATGTTTGAGAACAATTTACTGGACAGACCCACCATGAGAATGCTACATGGATAATTATATGAGTGTCATAAGCAATTCTCATAGTGATAATAATGTATGTAATCCTTACGACTTGAGATCATCAGAGATCCCAACATAAGGAGTTATGTATCTTGATATTGTCAAACGTTACATGTAACATGGTAAACTATAAAGGCAACTATTGGATACACTACGAATTATGTAGAGGGATGTTGATTGATCAAGATAGGATTTGTCCCTCCTATATAATAGGAGATGTGTTTGGGCTCTTGATCAAGTAAGACTAAAATGCATGGCCGTGCTCGAATGAGTCGATATGTGATATCAAGCTTATTCGTTTATTCTAATTCTACTTGGGGATCAAGAAATAGAGATTGAATATACGAGTGTGACTATTCCACGTGTTCAATCTAAACACAGATTAAGTTACATGGTTAATATTATCACAAGTTCTAAGGTTATGTCGAGTCAATGACATTATTGTAATTTGGGTAGCCTTGATGTGTTGCTAGATACCGCTCATTGCTTGTGACATAAAATGAGATTTTATGTCACTGCCAACATTACAAGATCCTACCGGGTTGCACAAAAGATTAAATCGATAAGGGAAATTAAATTCATTGGATGAATTAATTAATTAAGAAGAGTCTTAATTAAATGATTATAAGGATTTAATTAAATCATGGGTTTGGGCCCATGTGACTTTAAGAAAGTCTTGAACCTTAATTAAATCTTATAATATAAATACAAGGATATAATTAATTGTTTGATACAATTTTATATCAAAAACCTAGCCACAAAAGTGAAGCTCTCGGCCACCAAGCTCTCGCCACTCGGCCGCCGGCTTGATCCTTTTGTTTTCCGGCCATCTTCATTCGATTTAGAATCGTGTGTGGTTATTGTTCCGATTTAAGCACGAGTCTAGCAACTTGTTCTTAAATCCCCTTTCGATTTGATCGTGTGGATACCGTAGAGACAAAGGTGCAAACTTTTGTTTGTGACTCGTGTGCTACAACGAGGATTCTGCATCAAACACGCTTCAAGGGTGAGACTCTTATTATCTCTATTCCGATATGAACCCTTTGTATAGTTCCGCGGTTTTAGTAATCCAAATTTTATTATTCTGCTGCGTTGTATGCTCGTTGATTACTTGCAGGAGGAAGGCGGAGGGGGGCGACACGAATGGTGGAAAGTTGGCAAAGTTTTGGGGATGAAGGTGTAGAGCAAGGGCATTTTAGTCATAATTAATGGATATCATGGAAAGCATGCTAGGGGTATTTAAGACAAACAAATTGACTTCTTAGATTAGAGTTTCAGAAATTAGACTTATTTGAATAAAGTTTTTTGGGAGGTGGATTTAATTGTAAAGAAGATTTTATACCAATTAGTTAAAAAATGTTTTGAAATGTTGCAATTATTTGCAATTTCCTCAAATAAGAAACAAATAATCAGTCGAAGCCACCTATTTCATCTGGGTAATCAAGCCCAGCCCAATTATGTTTTCGATTTAAGGCCGAGGTTAATTAGGCGGGTAAAATTCAAATCCATCCCGGAGATTTGAATCCATCGTCAAATTTACGCGTTACTTGAGAAATAGAGTAAAAATATGAGGATTATTGACTAATAAACTAGAAGAATTGATAATATAGAAATTAACAGATCAAGACATAATCGAACATCTCATTATTTATTATTGAATTTTCAAACTTAAATTCTCATCTTGCTAATTTATTAAATTATTTATTTTGGTTAGTGAATATATCTTTTGATTCTCTAAATAAGATTGAGATTATTATAATTAGAGTACTCAGTATAATTTTAAAATTTCAATCCCTATGAGAACGATATTCTTACTCGCCACTTTTTAAAATGTGCTCTTACAATAGGTTTTCATACTCAACACTCCCTCATACCATCCGTCGTCGTGTTGGAATCTTGTGTGTTCCCATTAGTGGTGATTAGGACTCCATAATTCTTATAGATTATTATTAGTTTTGTGGATGAAGTGCTATGATTGGGTGATAATGAATCTTGCTCTTTACAAGGATCCAATTAGTCATATCCTTCAACATAAAGACCTTTGAGTATATAGCCAAGTATTGGAGGAATGTTTAAAAATACGACAAGTCGTGATATGGACTATTTGGTTGGAAAGGAAAAAAAAAATTCAAGAGCAAGAGGGATCGGATGACAATTGGTTGGATTTGATCAAAGGACAGAAGTTGGTTATAGATATTCACAACGATTTTTCATATTCGTTTACGCATTAGATTAGCAAATCAGATGTTTTTCTATAACTTAATAATTTGGCGGATATTTTAATGAGTTTTATCTTGTAACTTTTTGAATACTTATTATACTCTTTTAATAATATATATTTACCAGATAAAAAAAAATTCGTTTATCCACTTGTATTGCCAATTATGTGTAATTCAGGGACTGATGTAATTCAGGGACTAATCCCCAAATATTCCCCTTCTCTTTTTCCGTTAATAGTTGACTAAGGTATAAGGAGATTGACAAGCCATATCCTAGTAAGGACTAAAGTCAGGCTATCTAATCACATTATTCTTTGAAAAATTTTGATGATGCTCCGATGATTTATAATTGATCTAAAATATTTCATATCAATATGATGATATCCATGTTCTTAAGGCCAGTATTAAACTAACCAATTTTTTGAGAATATTCATCATGCGTCGTAACCCTTCAGAGCTTGACTGGCTGATCTTATTTGGGAGTTCAAGATGAAAAACGTTGAGTCCTCCTTTTTAGTTCCTCGATTAGAGACGAGGCGATGACAAGGATGCGAGGTGTTATGATGTGGACCTTGAGGTATCACTGACTCAATCATGAGTATCATTAGTTAGTGTAGTGGTAATTGACTTTTATTAACTTTTATGAAGTTTAAAAGTTTAGAGGTATTCAACCTAGATTTTTGTATACTCCATAAAGTCTAGATGTATTCAAAATAGACTTTTGTAGAGTTTTTAAAAGTCATATGATATTCAAACTTGGCTTTCTAAAACTTTATATAATCCTATAATTATCCAAAATTTCATAGACTTTTAATGACTTTTGTAGAAATCTTTAGGTACAAACTTTGATGCCACATGTACATCTCTAAAAAATAAACATCCTCCACCACTCCTAGTAATGATTTGTAATGACTTTTAATTCCTAATTACCATTATCTCTCTTTTAGGGGGTGTATTCAATAATGAATTTTGGTGACTTTTAATGACTTTTTTTAAATGATATTTTTGTGGAGTTGATAGATTCCTATTGACATTTATAGAAATACACAGAGTCGTGAAATGATTTTCATATACTTCATTCTAGACTTTTATTGACTTTTTTAAATGAGTTACTTTGTGGATATATATTTATATTGACTTTATTTTATTCCAGATAGTTATAAAAAAAGATTTTTATAGAATTCTATTACAAGATTTTAAACTTTAAAAGAATTTTGTAGATTCGTAACTTATAATTGAAAAAATAATAATAATCAATTAGATAATTAATATTTGTCCTGAAAACTCAATGTGCTGTAAATACTTTAATAGAATATTTTAAATATATTTCACATAATTAATTTAGTTATGTATGTAAAACATACATTTTTTTATATTATTATTATAAAAAAATAATTTGTGTGTTAGAATATATCATTAAATTAATATATATCTTTAATAAATTTAGTTTAAATATATAGATATATTAAGATCCTTAATTATAGTTTCTTTTAAAAATTTTGTGTTGCTCATCGGTCTACTAGCTTTCAAAAACAAAATTACCAAGAATGTAAAAACTTACGATTCAAACATTGATCCCACCAAAACTATTGTAAAAAACTTATACTATGTCGAGATAACATAAAAATTATGTAAGTTTTTTATATCTTACTTTTTAAACGATATTGTCTATGGGAAAGCATAAGTCAAGGTATAGAGGCTAAAAATTCATTGTTACTGAAGTAAAGAATAGTTGTATGTGTAACATGAGTATTTTTCAATTGAAAGTCTATCAAATCTCTAGAATGAATGGATGATAATTTTTCACTTTTTAGAGTTGTACATAGAGCTTTAAGGTTTGTATTTAAAATTCATTTCATAGAGTCATTAAAAGTCTATTGACATTTGGATACATCTAGACTTTTATAAAGCTTTTAAAAGTCATGTTTGAATACCACCTGACTTTTAAAAACTCTATAAAAGTCTATTTTGAATACCGATAGCCTTATATAGTACATAAAAGTATAGATTGAATATCAGTAGACTTTTATAAAATATATAAAAGTCTAGATTGAATATCTCTAGACTTTTAAACTCCATAAAAGTCATTAAAAGTTTAGATTGGATACACCACCCTTAATCTATTTTCATTTCCGATATCTTAGGGTCTGTCATGGTTCTTTTAAGGGGTTTTCTCTCCTTAAAGGTTCAGGCGACATTTTTTTACCCTCATCTTTGAACAATTGACTTGTATCCTGTACGCCCCTTGTTGAGAACCTAAGCAATGACGTTTTTCGTCCAAGAAAATTCATGAAAATTTTCTACTAATGTTTGTAATGTATAAAAATCCTGCATTTGTCTTGTTATCTTTGGTGATCTACATGTTATATCGTTGATAGTGATTTAGGTAATTGACATAAACCTGTCAAGATCTTGTTGTTGGTTCTGACGGTTTCTACCATCCTGGTTATGGCGATGGAGCCAAGCTACATTTGAAGATGATGTGCCTTGGTAAAAATTGGGATCCAAAGACAAGTGTGTATAATGATGAAAGGCTTAGTGATGGAACAAAACCTCCTGTTATTCCTGATGAGTTTTGACAGTTGGTCAAAATAGCAATTCAGGAGTATCATGCTTGTTTGAAATTCTATCCCATGTTCATATTTCTTTGCTCATCGCATATTTTATGACAACTAAAGGGGACGGTGATACAGGAGATGATATTTTTGGGTTCGTGTCGAAAGAATTGAATAGTGATTTTTCACATTTGATTGTAAAATAAGTAAAATTTGTTTTAGTAAGAAAATATTCTAAGTTGAAGAAGTGATATAAATTCCAAGTGTCAGTTCAAATAAATCAATTATAAGTTATAAAATCTATACAGTCTATACAAATCTTTTTAGAATTCCCTGGAGTTTTATAAAAATCAATAGAAATATATTAATTATTTAATTTTATAAAACTCTATCATTTAAAAAATGTCATTAAAAGTCAATATATATCTATTGAAAAAGTTTATAAGACTCTATACAAATTTTTTTATAACTCCATGGAATTCTATAAAAGTTAATAGAAATTTATCAACTCCATAAAAATCTATCATTTAAAAAAAATCATTAAAATTCAATAAAAGTATAAATTGAATATACCACTTCTTAGAGATGATTTGTTGGGATGAAAACTAATATATTTTTTATTTTTTTAAAAAAAACTTATATATTTTTATATAAAATATATTATTTTCTGAGCACTAACTAAACGAATATGCATAATTGGATCATCTAAATTTCAAAAGTATCTTCCCGTCCCGTGATAAAAAATGATTTCCTATTAGTAACATATTAAATTCTGAAAAGTATTTATGTATTATCATTTGCTGCTTTTAGCCCTTAGTATTCGGCCATGTAATCACCTTTTCCCCCATTATTGGGGTAGTTAAGGAAGTTTTTTCACTAGTAACTACCATGCTGGCGCAATGCTTCCCATTTGTTCTCATTCTTTTACTGTTATACTAGTACTTGCTACGAGAGCAAACAAATCGAGCTAGCTTGTGAGATTTGATTCATATTTGAAATTATCAAATTTGAGTCATTCATAATGTTCGAACTTTTTTCGAGTCAAACTCGAATAGCTCACAAACATGTTCAATTCTTTCAAGCCAATCTCGAACTCAAGCATTACTTCGATAAATTTTATGCTAGTTATAATAACTATTTCATATTGAGAAGATTTACATAAAGAGAGTCCATCACATCATCTATTGACGCGGCAAAAATGACTAGAATTTTCTTTTGCAATTGGCAGTAGTGTATACGGTGTATATTGTGGTTGTTGGGCATTTATGTCAACTTTACCCCTCTATTGAGTAATGCTATAGTGGTAACATTAAGGTCTGACCGAATTGAGCAAATGCGACAACTTCTCGATATTGTGCGAACTTCTCGATATTGTGTCCATGCTAGTTTTTTTTTTAAGCCACATAATATGTTCAATACTTGACATCAAGGACTCCTGAGACTGGGGAATAATCGAGCACACACTGGATTCCTGAGACCGGGGAATAATCGAGCACACACTGGATTGGATCATTTAAAGTTATGGATTGTAAATCCAAAATTTCAAATACATTTTGATTATTTGGATCCATTATTATTATTATTATTATTATTAAATTAAAATCATTTGATGTGTCTCCCCAAATATAAAGATAAGGTACAACCGTCTTAAACTATTTTTTAAAAAACTAATATGATATTACTTATAAAAGGTAATACTGTGAAGAATCCGAATCTCCGAATCTGCACTGAGATCAGCTCACAGATGCTATTTCATCAACTCAGCAGATAATAGAATCAGCTCACAAATGCTTAAATCTGCTCTTATTGCAAATCTGCTCAACCGATCTGAAGACTCAACCTATGGAATCAGCTTTACTTACGCAATGTCATCGACTCTACCTACGTGATTCCGTCAGCTCAACTTATCTAAGCAATCAGTCCAAGAGACTTGGTCAACCCACTAACAAATTATTTACAAAAAATGGTAATTGAGGCTACAATTATAGAATTTCAGGGGTTTGAAATTGAAGTAAAATCATGACAGAGTTAATGGAGATCATGTGTTGTAACACCCGGAATTTTAACCCTATAAAATACCCGAGCATTTCCAAAGCCAAAATTACACAAGCTCTGCACCAAATCTAAAAAAAAATACACACTTATATTCTGCACTTTCAAGCATGGAAGAAGACCCATTTCAAAGATTTCTTCAACCTAGATATATTCAAGCAATTTCAGTAAGTGGGTTTTTGAATACTATGATTCATTTCGAATTAAATATGTATGTATGTGTTAAAAGTTCAATCGAATGCAAGCTATGAGTTTTCTGAAAATTAAGGCATCAAGAAATAAGTGTTTAGGAGCAAAGTACTACGTGCATGAGGGCCACCTCTTGAATCTGAGGAGCAAACTGCTACATATACATGGGTCACCACTTGAATCCATAATTCCATAGAAACACCTCTGAATTCTTGATGTTAATGGATTCATGTTTAAGTTCCATGCATTTTGAATCCGATATACATGTTCTATTATGAACTAAATTCTTGATGTTGATGTATGTAAGCAGTAGCTGCTGTCGGCATTGAAACACTTGTAATTGATGTTAAACTAAGCTTGTATTTATAAATACTTAAATGGTAAGTATAGTTAGAAAATAGGAATTACATATATATAACAGTAGTTATAGTCTTACAGACATGATTGAAAGGTTTGTAGTTGATACAGAACTAAGGTCTTTTTGATGCCGCTTTCAAACTTATATTAGTAAATACTTAAATAAAACAGAACGTCAACAATGGAACCATTGTTGCTGCCCTGAAGGGCACTACCCTCAGGGTCATCATCCACCATCCAAATGAAATCTTTTTTTTCTTTTTTAAAAAAAGATTCCAAATGAATGGTGATGATGCCCCTAAGGGCACTACCCTTAAGGGCATCATCAAACAAACCGTCAACAATCGATAACATGTCAAAAGTATCTTCCGGTCCCCCCTAATAAAAATTCCTATCAGTTATACATTAAATTCTTGAAAAGAATTATCATTTAAGGGAATATTAAAAAATAAATAAAATCGTTGCCTGCTTTTAGCTCTTTGTATTCTGCCATATGATCACCTTTCCCCCCATTCTTGGGGTAGTTAAGGAAGTTTGTTCACTAGTAGTAGTAGTAACTACCATGCTGGCGTGTTGCACATTGTTCTCCTTCTTTTAATGTTATACTAGTACATGCTACGGATGCAAACAAATCGAGTCATTTCGTAACCTTTGATTCGTATTCGAAATTATTGAATTCGAGCCACTAAAACATGCTGGAACTTATTTTAGCAGAATTCCCCAAATTATTTTATTCGACCTTTTCACGAATCATTCGTGAGCTTTAATATTTTATTAAGATAATATTATTATATATTAAATAAATATATTTCGAAACTTTCGAATATTAGCTTTGTGAACATATTTTGATTTTCGAGTCGAATTCGAACTCGATCTTGAACTCTATAAATTTTATGCTACTTACAGTATCTCTTTCATATATTTCATCTAAAGACATTCTATCTAACTGAAGGCAAACTCCATTCGACGAATTAAGAACACTTTGTAGTTCATATTATATTTATTTTAAAATTTCATTTATGAAATTTTTCACAATAGCTGAATTTGGATTATAGGGCATGAAAACACACCCCACTTTCCATCTGTTTTTTTATCAGTTTAAAAGATCGTTCTATACACTTCATTTAGCCTCATGAACAATTATATACACGAATTTTGTTGGCCGGTGGCTTCTTTTCCAGAAGGATGGTGGAAACACGTTTCTTCCAGTAGTTTTGATGGCTTGGGTGCTAGTCAACAATGGTGGGATACATAATGGAATTTGTGATGTCTACCGAGGGTTTCAGCTCCTATGTAAATCCCTCAATCCATTACCTGAAAATCATCCCCTCATATGTATATTAAGCTTATGTATCTGTATATGTGAGTTGTGAGGTGATCATAAAGAGTTTACCATTCTCGTATGAAAATATCAGTAAATTGTGTTTTCCTCCCGTGGACATATGCAATTACTAAACCACGTAAATATTCATGTTCTTATATGTGTATGATGTTTACATTTTATTTTGGGAATTCCGACATGACAAATTTGATTTTAGTGTCTAAAATTTCGATTTAACTACCAATATATGAGTGGAAACTTGAACACTCAATGGTCTAACCCCTAAATTATTAAGTACCGATTATTCTTTTCTTTTCCAAATTAGTACGCGAGTAAGTAGAATGAACAATCCTCAATCAGAATGCTACGTATGTATAACCTTGGACATCTAAATTTCAAGTTATACCTGAATTATGGTAATTACAAGTAAAAGATTACAATTTTACGTTAGATTTCATTACCATGTTTTGAGAAACATTGGATCAATCTTCATCATCTCTTCTAGCTTTCTTGGTTTTCTGTTCTTCTACACTATCTTCAACCACCGGCCGGAATATGGATTCAACCTCGTCCGCCGCCGCATCGAATTGGAGGCTCCGGCGAGCACTCGTCGGCGACGCTTTTCTCTTAACTCCCGATTGCTGCGGCTTGGTTTTCCTGGGCGCCGGCGGGCATTGAGACCCCGTCGGGATTTTGTGATCCGATGATGTAGGAGTTCTGAACCCATCATCCACCTCATCAATATTCTGTAAAACATTATGGACGACTTCATCTTCTTTCTTAACCTCGATAGTTCCGAGATTTTCCTGTGTCTTTTCTTGAGCTCCGGCGCCTGATTCTGAACCAATTTCCTGACCAGAATCTGGGTTTTCCGTACTGGGTCGAGTCTGGTTATCTGGTTCGATGATCCGTTCTTGTTGGTCCTCGTCTTCTTTGAGTGTAAATTCTGGGCTATCGCTTTCGGACATCCTCAAAAATGGAGAAAACCCAAGAATTTCTGAGAACATTAAGGTGAAATCTTTGAGAAGCGTGAGATGAAATTGGTTGGCGAAGGCGATGTAGGAGTGAGGTGATGTATGTTTGATTCTACATGAGATTGAAATCAAGAAATTGGAGGATTAACAATTTTTTTTCTTTTTCCTCCACAATTATGAAAGATTAGAAGGGAGAATTTGACAGAAAAGAGAAGAAAATATGTTAATGAAGGCGGAGGTTTTCCCTAACAGTACTTTTGGCGAAGGATCCAATGCGAACACACACTCTCATGTAATCTTTTACCTCCTTTTAATTCAAGATAAATTATAATTTCTTTACTTTATATTTAAAAAATATATATATTTTACATATTACATATACTTTACATAAATTTTATATATTTTGATATATCTGATGAAATATTACGTATGTTGTGGGAGGCGTATTCAATTTCATGATAATTTATCCAATTTAGCTAATTTAATTTACATATATCAGTATTGTAAATGATATTTTCAACTATATTTAATTAGTAGTGATTGATTTTATATTATCATAATCAACATTTTAGAGGTCAAACACTGCAAATATTTTTAATAATGTAAAAAAAAGTTGAAAAATAGATAGAAAGTAACTTTATTATGCAATCTAGATGAAGCATTAAAATGTTAAATCATATTTATGATTATAAATTTTGAAAATATAACTTTAAGATTTCTTGTTTTATTTATATTATTATGTGTGTGTAAATAAAATTGCCATCTTATAATTTCTTGTTCGAGCACAAATAAAAAACAAGAACGCGGGTAGCACTTCTTATGTTTTTACTCTGATTTTTTTTTAAATAACGTAAGGTTGTATTTGGATTGACGGATTTAAATAAGTTGATCTCAAATATATTACTTATGCTTGGAAAAAAAATATGAGTAAGTACCCCATTGGATGAGACCTACCATAATGTTGTGTCTGTGGGGATTAGTACATGGCAGATGAGTTCAACCTATCATGAAAGTGTTGCTTTAATATTAGATTCAATGATCTAAATTTGATTTGGAAATATGTGGGCGACTGTTAAGATGGTATTACTATGGGCGGACCTAAGGGGGCCAAAAAATAAATATTTTTTTTTAAAACAAAAAAATTTTAACCTTTTTTTGTAAAAATTTTTTTTTTTTTGCAACCACAATTTTTTCTTAACTCTTAAGTATTATAAAAAAATTATTTCGCCCCACAAAACTTTTTTTTGGTTATGCCAATGGGTATTACTATTATGTCTCATTTCTCAATACATATTGGTATAGTCTTTGGCATCTTCGTATACTGTTTGATTATTTTTAAATTTCAGACAATATAATTCAAAATTATACTTGTTATTAATATATATTATAACATCGTATCATTTCTTTTAATGTCGCAACAGTGAATATATACCAACATTTTCGATTCTATGTCGGTTACTTTGTTAGTTACACAATAGTGTAATGTAAATAATAGAAGAATAAGTTATTGAATAATATGCGGTCTAACTGTATAATAATTAACGCATGGAATCTTAATTAAGCTACCTTCATCTAATTGTATGCTCTGTTTGGCAATTTCTGGATATTGTTTTGGAGCATTCTAAAGAAAATATATTGATTTGCCTAAAACGCGAATAAATTGGTAGGCTTTTTAGTGGCAATTACTCGCACCAACAAAAAAAAAAAAGTTTAGTAGACCCAAATGTTATTCAATGTTTTGGCTTTGTGTTAATTGGACGTGGATTGTGAAGAGCAATTACAGACAATTGTCCTTCTAAATTAATATTTTTAAAAAAATTTGTGTGTAAATAATTTAGGTTTGTTTGATGATGCCCTTAAGGGTAGTGTCCTTAGGGGCATCATCACCATTCATTTGGAATCTTTTTTTAAGAAAGAAAAAAAGATTCTAAATGGATGGTGAATGATGCCCCTGAGGGTAGTGCCATTAAGAGCGGCAACAATGAAACCATATTGGTTTATAGGTTACGTCGTTAAAAAATATCTATGAAATCACACTCATCAAAATATAGGCCCTGTCCTTATACCCGTCTGTTTTGTGAATGGGATAAGTGGATCATTATTTTGAATGATAATTTAAATAATTTTGTAATACTAAATATATTTTGTGAAAATTAATTTAATATTTGATTTAAATATTAAAGATTTGATTATATGTCTTGTCATTTGTAATGCCCAAATGTCCCCTTAATTTTGAATAAAATATTTTTTGGAAACTTTGTTGCTGTTCTCAAAAGCAACATTCATCATCCAAGTGAAATCTTTTTTTTTTTAAAAAGATTCCAAATGAATGATGATGATGCCCCGAAAGACACTAAAGCATCATCAAACAAACCCAATTTTTTGTGGTCAATGGTCGTTCCCCCATGCCGTGATTCAGCCACCAACCCCTTCCGCCCAAGACCCTCACTGTCACCTAGTCGAACTTCGCCGTTGCCACCACTCGTGCCATCTTTGTCGCATTCTCCAGTTACACCGTCTGCTCATCTAATTCCCATACCGCCTCCTTTGATACTGTAGATGTATATGGGTTGGGCTTATGGCCCAAGGCCCAATATGCATTCATTGGGATGGGCTTGTGGCCCAAGGCCCAGTAGACATCCATATTTGACATAAGGCAAAACCCTAGCCGTCAACCCAGTTAAGGCAGGTCTGACCTAGGGCTAGAGTTTGAGCCCTATAAGTAGGTGCCTTTGCCTCCACTCACAATACACCAACAACATGACAATACTCTCGTTCTCACAACATAGTTCGTTCCTCTTGGAGAATCACCAACGAACTCCAAGGGCTTAAGGTGTGTATTAAAAGGTAGATTACTCTAGTAGTAATCTATCGAATACCAACGAGGATTCAAGATCTAGGAGGCTTGTAGACGGGCTTGATGATCCGGGAAAATCAGACTTCCGCTGCAAACAGGCATAATCAGGTATATCGAATACCCGACTATTTATGCCAGATTTTCCAACAGTGGTATCAGAGCCGTAGAATGCTCGATCTCGCCAAATAGATTTATTTACGTGTGGTATTTTTTTTTGTCGGAGACTAATGCTTCGATTAAATTATTTTTTGCATCTAATCATGAACTGTGCTTGTGACATGATTTGTGTTAGTGCAACATGGTTATCGTAAATTGATTTAAAAAAAAAAAAACAAACGAAGTTGTGCGTAGAGAGGGCTGACCGGCAGTGCATGTGGCGGAGAAATCGTCTCCACCATCTCGAGCCCGGCTGTTCTCCGGAGAAATTGTTCTCCGACTATGAACCGCCTCTTGAGTCCGGTGGTTCAATAACCTTGAAGTTTTTGGAGGCTCGACGGCCGGTGGTGCGCAGAAGAGCGCTGAGTGGCATGAACGCGGGGGAAGTGTTCTCCGTCGTTGTGCAGCCTGCTTGCATTAGCCTGCGCTACCGGCCGATGGACCACCTCGCGAGTCTGGCAGCGCGTAAAGTAATGCGGCGCAGCGGTGAACCAGGCGAGAAGGAACAAGCTTGCGAGGCCAAAGTATCTGGATCTTAAGGCAAACGAAACACGTGCAAGCTATGCTACCAAACAACTACGTTTCTGCGCACGGAGAACACGTTTCTGCGCGCGGCGATGCGGCAAGACTAGAGGATGTTCTCGATGTGGACCTCCTGCGTGCGACGACGTTGACGTTGCTATTGCCATGGTGGTGGCATGCGGCGACTGCGACAAGCGCACGATCTAGAGCGAGGAGGTGCTGCTGCACCGGGTGCAACAGCAGCGTCGAGAGCCGGCTTTTTCCGCTGCCATATGTGCCGACAATGTCTTGCAGCCATGGATGAGTTCCGGCGGCTGTGAATTTTAGCGAAGAATTTTTTTTTGGTAACCCTAGTTTTTATCCGGATTTGTGACGATCTGGAGTTTTTTTTTTTTTTTAAAAAAAGAGAGTGACGGCGTATTTTTTGCATGGGTAATCTGAAAACCCTAATAATTAGAGGGCCGTTTTTCTGAGAAAAGTTTTTTTTAATTTTGTTTAAAAAAAAAAAAATCAGTTTTCTTTTGATATAAGTGGACTGATAATATACATTGGGCCTGCTAATGGGCTCGTTTCATTCCTGTTAATGGGCTCGTTTCATTCCTGCTAATGGGCTATTATTTTTGTTTTCTGATGTTGGGCTCGGTTATTTATGGGCTGATACTTGGGCCCTTTATAGTATACTTTCTGGGCCATTTTTGGGCTATTTTTAACCATTAAATATTTAACTGGACAAATTTGATGCTTTGATGCCCATGACTTGGTTATGCTGGGTCAAATGTTTTTTGACCAATTGATCTAATTCAATATTTTTTTTGAACTTGAATATTGAATTAATGTCCTATTGAAATTTTAATGGGTCATTATAAATGTAATTGTGTTGCTAAACACAATATGATAATGTGTTTTCTAGTAGTCATTTTACAAAATATGTTTGGACAATAAAATGACATAAGGAATTAGTAATAAATTGCATATTTAAATTTCTTGAGCCTGGAATAATTTTTTAAATCATATATTTAGTTAAAAATTGTAGTGGCTTAAGAAATAATGCATGATATATGATTATGCACGTTATGATATTTCATTACGCAATTTATTAGATTATTGTCTGTCATGCAAGATTAATTGCGTTACACAATTCATGAATTTATATATGATTATTACATGTCGTATATGAGTATTGCATTTTTTTAGTATGCAATTTAAATGACATTTTGTTTGACTTATATTCATGAATCCAGAATTTGATTATTTGTCATATATGAGATATTGCATTTATATGAGCATGCAATTTATGATATTTGAAATTGTTATATCATGTATGATATCATGGACTTGTTTTATTTCAAGATTGGTAATTTTTTATTATGATCTTTAATTCGGAGGGAGATGATTATTAGCTGAGTGCGAAATTTCGATTCCAATGAATTAAAGAGAATAATAGAATTTACTTGGATCTGAAATAAAATTGTTGTTGAACAAGTACCTTATTTGATTGTGCAAACGGTGATAGAAATCCAAATAGCTTTTTTTCTGATCTTCATGGTAGTGGCAAACTTGATGGCCAAAACTATGCAATGTGGCATAGAAAATTATGTTTTAACTTCACAGAGAAAAGTTGCTTGATCATCTCACCAATAAAATGCCTAAACCAGCTGAGCCAGAAAATGGACCGACTACCCAATATCGTCGCGATATGGACGCGTACAATAAATGGGTAGATCAGGATAAAAGTGCGCGCTTTACTATGCTAAGCTGCATGCACGATAATCTATTCAGAGAGTTTGAGAAGCATCCCACGACTAAAGAGTTATGGGAAGTTCTGAAGGTCATGTACGGTAGCACATCGGCTACTAGACTGAGGGCTCTCACCCTCAAATTTAACCAGTATGTACTTGACCCTAGGCACTCGATGAGCCAACATCTTGATGTGATGAAGAATATGATTCGAGAGCTTCAGAATGCTGGAACTGAGCTCACAGATGAACAACAAGTCATGTCAGTCCTTAGGTCGCTACCTGAGCAGACTTGGGGACATGTTAAGCTTGTTTTGACCCACAACGAGCAGATTAAAACGTTCAATAATGTCGCCAGTCATTTGAAAGTTGAGGCTGACCGAAGAGAATCTGAACGTGCACAAACGGCTGCTCTTGTCGCACGTGCTAGTCAACGAAAACCCCAAAAGGGTGCACGTTGGAACAAGCAAATGGGTGCAAGACTGGGTAATAACAAGAATCAAGCCCTAACCCCACTAAGTGGCAAGACAAAACTGTGTCGCCAAGGCAAAATGGGTGGAGCGAGGGATATAAGCAAAGTAAAGTATTACAACTGTGACAAGATGTGTCACTTTGCTCGTGATTGCACTGAGCCAAAGAAGGTAACACATTTCTTACTCTCCTAGTGCTTTTGAAAGCACGTAATATCTTTTTGTTGCTAATTCTCTCCTTGGTTGGATAGTAGATAAAGGAGCAACAAAACGTGATGAAGGATTGAGTAGGATTAGTAGATTACTATCAAATGCTAGTATGCATCCACTATTTTTAACTACAAAAGATGGCGCACATGGGAAGTTTTGGAGTCGGTTTTGTACCTTCTCATTACTTTGCATTTGATGTAATTTACTCTTAGTTACTTTGTTTATTAGGACTTGGTTTTTCAGTTTTGTTTGAGCAAACGATTGTCTATTTTTCCTGGCAAAGACCTTCGTGTTTTGGTTATATCAATAATGGATTATTTATGTTTAAATTATCCGCTAATTGTGTTTCATACGTTATTGATATAGTTTCTAATTCTGTTATATTCCATGATCTATTGGGACATATCGCTCAAAAGAGGATGACAAGGTTAGTTCGAGAAAGTTATGGACAATCTCGCTAAAGTCAACCTCTCAGTGTGCGAATCATATATGCCTATTTGAAAGGCATAAATGGATGTTACCCCTTTAGTTATCACACTAGACATTTGTGAACATATGAGTTTGAGGGCACATCACAAGACATTCTATTGCTCATTTTACTTGCGCTATGGATCGGTATACCTCTTATCTCATCGGCTAGAAATGTTTGAATATGTCAAACGATTCTTGGCAATGGTTGAGAATTAAAAAGATAAGAATTTAAAATTCCATGTACCGACAGAAAGCGAGAATATATGTCTGATTAGTTTAGACAAATATATGAGGAAATAGAATTACAAGATAGTTAATGATTTCGTATGCTTCGCAATGAAATGGTGTTGCAGAAAGTGACGAAATCAAACACTTCTGGAAATTACCAGATAAATGATGGCGCGACGAATCTTCCAATATCCTTATGGGGAGAAGAGTTCTTTGACAGCTGCCTACATTTGGAACCATGTGCTTTCAAAATAGTCATTTCGAATCCTTTTTTGAGTAATGGCATTGCAGAAAATATTATTTGAAAGTTCTGCGCCTTTGGGAATCAGTATGATTTGTTCACAGTATTTTTTTTACAAGCATTAAAAGCTCGATCCAAGAGCTTCAAAAAAATTATTTTTTGGAAAATATTCTAATATACTGTGAACATTCCAATGGAGAAATGACTGAAATAGAGTTCGAGATGTGCATTTTGTGATTGAAGTCAAAAAGGGGCATCGAACTATACGAGTTACATGGACCATGTTGTTAGCGCTCTAATCTCTAACCTAGATGAGGTTATAAGGCCTTATCTGAATGTAATAGAGAAAATGAAAGCGACCTCAAATTCAGTGGGAGTGTTTCACTGATGAAAGTCTCTCATAATCCTTAAATAAAGAAAAGCAAGCGCGAAATTATTCTCTAATGATATATATCATTGTGTGAGATTTTTCATGCGTGCTTTTATGGATTTTGATGAGCCAGCCAAATATTAAGAGGCTGTGACTTCACAAAAGGCAAAACAAGTGGGTGTCTGCTATACGAGCAGATAGTTATGTCCTAAAACAGAAAATGAAAGAAACGTATGAATGAAGTTCCATATGCAAGCGCTGTAGAAGGTTTGATGTACACAATAGTGTGTATTCAACCAGACCTGTGCTTTACAATTGGATGGTGAGTAAAATCAGAGTTATTTTGAGGTTGCCTATCAGATGGCAGTCAAAATGATCTTTCTTTGTGCTACCATGAAGATGATTTGAGAATTGATGGATATGGTGACACTGATGGGTCACTTGATAGAGATGAGCGCAAATCCATTATGGGATATGCATTTATAGAGAAAGGCGCAAGTATCACTTGGAGTAATAAGAAGCGGCCTTGTACCTCTCTATCTACCTTAGAAGCAGAGTTATAGTCTGCACATCAACAATATAAGATACAATCTGGTTGAGAGGATCTCTACAAGGATTGCGAGTTTCTGCGCATGTAGATGATATTGTTATACAATCTCGTTAAGAGGATCTCTACAAGGATTGCGAGTTTCTGCGCATGTAGATGATATTGTTATACAATCTGGTTAAGAGGATCTCTACAAGGATTGCGAGTTTCTGCGCATGTAGATGATATTGTTATACAATCTGGTTAAAGGATCTCTACAAGGATTGCGAATTTCTGCGCACGTAGATGACATTGTTATACAATCTGGTTAAGAGGATCTCTACAAAGATTGCGAGTTTCTGCGCCTGTAGATGATATTGTTGTATCTTTATTCGAGATTATGTTGCACAAGCCAATGTGGTTCTAAAACAAATTCCTACTAGCGATATGAGCGCTGACCTATGGACCAAGCCCTTGCGCGGAGATTTGTTCCTGCGACATGTTAATCCTATGGGCTTTGTAGGATTTGTTTTGCATGTTAGAACAATTGTTACGAACAACTGGTTTGTTGAGGTACTGTGTTCATAAGTGAATGTTGCCAGACTTTGATTGGCCCACTCACACGGGCAATCACCCTGGCGCTTTGATAGCGAGCAGGATGAGACTTGAAGATCATGTATGACATGATCCCTTCGCGCTTGGAAGAGCGAGGAAGGTTGTGATGATAATATTATAGTCGCCTTAGCAAGAGGCTAAGATGAGATCTGATTAGATCAATTATGGAGTACGTCCAACCTCCATAAAAGTCTGTTTATAGCCGAATATGCGAATTGCTGGTAGATGGTATCTCGCAATGCGCAAGTCATGTGCTTTTTGTAGCCATTGGACTCAGATTCGTATGATGTTTAGAGCGTGACATACCCAAGTTGAGTGGGAGCTCCATCATAGCATGTATACATACTACATGTGCTGAGTAAGTTCGACCACAATAGTGGAGTGACAGAATGGATTCCTGCTTCGTCACTGTGTGAGCGCTTTATTTGTTCTAATATACCCTTTGGGACTCTGGACCATGTCACAAGGTGTAAGCTTGATGACGCTACTTTAGCATGTATCCAATGGCCAAGATTGATGCGGTCTGTCGGAGCATGTCTGGGAAAGCTGTCAAGACCAAACTGATTGGCATGAGTGGCCGAGGAAGAACCAAGTTGGTAACGCATCATTTTGTTCTATGGCTCATAGGCCGGCCGACTAAGTCGAAATTTGTTTTTGACATAGTCATGAGCATAGATACATAATTGAAAGTGACAAGCATGCTCTATCATAATATGAGGAATCAGAGATGCTTGGTCTGATGCGACCACACTAGTTTGGGGTATATGCGAGTTCCTGAGTTGTAGAATTATGTTAGTTTGGTGATAACTTAATATAATTCTCCTCAATATTACTTCTCGCTTGGTCGCACGCTTTATTCCCTGTATGAAAGAGGGCGACGTGAAATGAGAGACGATTGAGAAATGATTTGGATATTGCTTCAAATATGTATGAGTGGGAGATGTAGATGTATATGGGTTGGGCTTATGGCCCAAGGCCCAATATGCATTCATTGGGATGGGCTTGTGGCCCAAGGCCCAGTAGACATCCATATTTGACATAAGGCAAAACCCTAGCCGTCAACCCAGTTAAGGCAGGTCTGACCTAGGGCTAGAGTTTGAGCCCTATAAGTAGGTGCCTTTGCCTCCACTCACAATACACCAACAACATGACAATACTCTCGTTCTCACAACATAGTTCGTTCCTCTTGGAGAATCACCAACGAACTCCAAGGGCTTAAGGTGTGTATTAAAAGGTAGATTACTCTAGTAGTAATCTATCGAATACCAACGAGGATTCAAGATCTAGGAGGCTTGTAGACGGGCTTGATGATCCGGGAAAATCAGACTTCCGCTGCAAACAGGCATAATCAGGTATATCGAATACCCGACTATTTATGCCAGATTTTCCAACAGATACCTTCTCCCTCGCCAGTAGTGGCTCTGCCGCCACCAGTAATCCCATCATCTCCGCCGCCAGTTGTCACTTCACCACCGCCGACGCCTCCTCCTGAATCACCACCACCACCGGTGCCTCTCTCCTCGCCACCATCTCCACCCCCATTGCCGCCGCCTCCTTTAATCCCTTCACCTCCACCACCTGAGCCAATATCCCCTCCACCACGTGAAGTACTTCCTATAATATACCCTCCACCATTGGTCCCCTCACCACCGTCGTCAGTTCAAGAACCACTCATTCCATGGCTATCACCTCCTGCCTGGACCACCCCGAAGAATCCACCTCTAGTTTTGTGTGTTTCGTTAGTAACTAAATATAAAAAAAGTTCAAAGGATATGTTAATTATAGGCCCCACACCCCATAATTTTTTTGTATGTTTTTTATACATTTTTTTTACCCTTTTTTTTTTAAATTAATTACGCAACCGTGACTTTGCTCTTACTAATGAATTAGCTCTTGTCAAGTGGGATGGTTCTCAAGTATATTTTGTTTGTCATTTTGTGATTTTGTCTGGTATTATATTTCTGTTAGATTATTAGTTATGAAGGTCGTGTGAGAATTCATCATATCTATGATACAACGATTTAATGTACATTATGTTGGTAAATTGTATTTGCAAATAATAAAGAGAATTGGTACTTGATTTGATAAAATTTTCAATCTTAAGGTTCAAATTCATGGTTTGATTAACAACTTTTTCTACATTTAATCCATTCTTTATAAAATCATTTAGTAAAGAAGGAATATAAAAGTTCTTCAATACTTTAAACAAAATGGGGTTATATATTTTAGGATATGTCAGCATTTATCTACAGCCTTGTAAGGAATAGTGTGTGACGAATACACGAAGATCAGCTCCTTATATCTCGCCACATGTACATCTGATGTCCATCATTCCACTGAAGGTTGTTTGCAATTACTTTTCAAAACTGCTTATCTGTTTTTCATACCAAGAAATCAGGTTTTGAGTATTTTATTTCATTGCTATGTTATTGCTTCCCTAAATATAAGTAGGTAAAAACAGAAATAGAGAAGCATGCTATAAGATGTTTTTCACTGCTTTTAATTGTGTGGTGTCAAATTTATAATAATTTGAAGTTCATTAAACTGTTTTTCTAATTTTAATAGCAAACACTCAATGTTTTTACTTAAAAACAACTTTTTTCAACTTTAAACAAAAAACAATATAAAAATACTTTAAATAAATATTTACAAACACACTTAAGTGTATATACTTTTTCATGTAAATAAAATAGTTTTTAGGTGTTTGATTTTCTTAATTCTGTTATTACTTTTTTAAAAAAATAGTTAAAAACTGAAATAAAATAAAATAATGAGATGTTTTTAGGTGGTTTAATTTATGTGATGGATTGAAATTTATTAAATTATTTATTATTTTAATAGAAAAATAATATTTTATAATTTTAAACAAAACGCAGGTCCTTTCAATAAAGGAATAAAATAAACCCTAAATATCCGCCGCTTCAAAACTTGTTCACGATTGAAAGCGATCGGTGAAAGCAAGCAAATCTCATTAGAAATCCTCGATTCAACTCCATTTTTAAACTTAATCCAAAAATGTCTTGCTGTGGTGGAAACCGTGGCAGCGAGTCCAGCTGCAAGTGCGGCAATGGCTGTGGTGGGTAATTCATTACACGCCTTCTATTTATTTTGGATGATCGTAGAAAGAGTTTTCGATTTTTTTCCTAATTTAAATCAAGAAAATGGGGGTTTGATATTGCTATTATAATTCTAGTTATTTCGTTTCTATATCTGTAATCAAATTTTGTGCGTAAAAAAAATTGTGCCAGCTGCGGTATGTATCCAGATTTGAGCTACCCCAAATTCAAGTCTCCGGCTTCCAAAAGAAGCACGTGTCGAGATGAATTCTTCAAACATGAAAACATTTTGTAAAAATTCTAAGTGTATAGTGTCCCTCATGTCTTTATTATTGTCCATGTCCTAAGTCTACAAGAGTACAATTGCGGTATCTTACTGTGATGTCTATTCAGACCATTGTTATGATTTGTTAGAACCTAAGAAAATAAGATTATGATATTGAATGATAAAGATGAAAAGCTTCATCTCAAAGGACTAACTCAAATGGAGTAAGTGCTAATTTCCAATTCAATGAGATTTTCTCTGTCGCTCTTCAGATAAGTACTCACAGGTCTTTCTAGCAGAAGTCATGTAGTTCTTGTGATCAATATTTCCATTTGTAGTTCTTGTGTTCAATATTTTCATTCCTTCAAATGATAATGTTGCAAATCCTGTGACTGAGAAGCTTAATTTTATTGATAAAGTTTCGAGATCTTCATTAAATTTGAGCTCGTGTACTAATGTATAGACCATAGGTATAAATCTTCTATGTTTTTTATTTGTATCTGTAAGAAATGAAGATAACAGAAAGACTTTCATGAAGGGACTCGGTATGCACTTTCAAATTTGATATATGCACTAAACAACAAGAAGCCAATGATGCCGCATAGGGAAAGCAAATTGACATGCGTATTACAGGACTCTCTTGGTGGAACAAGTCGTGCTCTTATGATTGCATGTTCGGTATATCATTCTATATCTTGGTTATTTGCATCTTAATTTAAAAGTTATAGGGATCACTTATGAACTTGACGTGTCTTTATCGTTTTCTTAGAACCCCCGAGAGTATAAAGAATATGCCCATACAGTAAGCTTAGCGGCTATCTCTCGCCATGTATCAATTTTTTTGTCAGCTCAGAAGAATGCTTTTCTCGAATGTGAAAATTGACATGGAGGCTAAGCTTCTTGCATGACTTAGAATCGAAAGGGAAAATAAGTTCTCAAAAAATTGTGCCATTTCAGTGAATTCTGAAAGGAAAACAAGCACAAGAACATGTCCAAACTCCACTGATTCAAAATCTGTTCAAAACCAAGAAGTTTTGAATTTGAATAGATTTGGAATCAGTGGAGTTTGGATTCCATTTCGATTCAAGCCATGCAAGAAGCTTAGCCTCCATGCCAGTTTTCACCTTTGAAGAAGCATTCTTCTGAGCTAACATAATTTGATACATGGCGAGTTTTACCCGCTAAGCTTACTGTATGAACATATTCTTGATACTCTCCGATGTTCTGAGAAAATGACAAAGACACATCATGTTCTTAAAAGGGCCCTATAACTTTTAAATTAAGATGCAAATAACCAAGATACATAATGATATACCAAACATGCAATCATAAGAGCACGGCTTGTTTTACCAAGAGAGTCCTGTAATATACGTGTCAATTTGCATTCCCTACTGTCTTCTTTCATAGCTGGGAGGGGTTGTTTAGTGCACATATCACATTTGAAAGTGTGAATAAATGTTGGTTTATCTTGGCACTTTCTTGAAGCCGAATCCCTTCATTGTAAGTCTTTCTGTTATCATCATTTCCTACACATGCATATAAAACATTGGAGATTTATACCTACGGTCCATACACTAGTACATAGGAGCTCAAATATCTCGAAAAAAAAACATGTTAAATCAATAAGATTAAGCTTCACAATTACAGGATTTACAACATTATCATTTGAATGAATGAAAATGGTGATCGCAAGAACCACATGTCTTCTGCTAGATACGTCGTTGAGACCTGTATGTGAAACCCTTCCTTCTCTGAAAAGCGGTAGAGAAAATCTCATTGAATTAGGACATAACACTGACTCCAATTTGAGCTAATCCTTTGAGATGAAGCTTTTCTTCTTTATCATTGAATACATAATCTTCATTTTCTTAGGTTCTAACAAATCATAACAATTGTCTAGATAGACCTCATAGTAAAATACCACAATTGTACTCCATGTAGACTTGCACATGGACAATATTAAAGACATAACACGGGATATTAGACCAGGTAACTTGCCATTCCCTTGTATAGTCATTTGCCAAATTTTCAACATAAGATGAAGAAACAACCATAAGTGTCAAACGCTTTAACTGTAGTTCAACTTCAATAGAAATGGAAGATTCAGACTTTCTAAATACGACAAGCAAACCAGTGGTTAGAGTATGTGTTTATTGATTTGTTTTTTGCTACCCCATGGGGTAGTGCCACATTGGTAGACCAACCATACATAGGGTATATTCTCATCCAACATTGGGAATATACCCTATTTTGGATCACATGAGGCACTACCTCATGAGGTAGCCAATAATATTTCGTTTTTATTCCTATATAGAGGTGGCCACGACCATTAAGTGGGGTCAATGGTTGGGGTTGGGCCTTCCTCAACCTTTGATCCGGTTAAAGCAACGGGTTTAGTTTTTGCGAGAATTAAGTGGCCGTAGGTTAACAGTAATCAGCGGCTGGTTCAGCAGTTCTATTGTTATAAGGGTCATTATTATTTGATCATTTCTTATCAAAGGTCAGGATTAAGTAGACTTTTAAAAACGGCCATATAGGTTCTTTTTTTTTATTTTATTTTTTATAATAATTATAATTTTACAACCTATAAATATCCTCTTACATAATCCTTTTTCCACACGAACAACTCACTAAAGTCTAACCTCTGTACTCTCTTATTCTCTCAACTTAACTACACTTGCTCTTCATTTTTGCAGGCCTCATTGTGAGATTCTTTAATTTTACATTTAAGTTAAGTTGTCACTACGAAATTGGGTATATACCCCTTGCAGTGTTGATTTGTTGGCACTATCACTATATATTGCCTTGATTCTACTGCTAGATTTGGGAATCCAACTTCTCTGTTAAATTGCTTTAATACTTATTAGTCTTATTTCAACTACGGTAATTATTGTATGGTATGCAACAAATTTCCAACAAATGTAAAACAAAGACGAAATCGATAAGCTACGGAGCTTTTTAAGCTCCCTGGAATCAGCTGTTGCCGCCTGATAATGTTATTCAGGAATTATGGGTGATTGATTCTGGAGCTACAGACCATATGACCAATGCCCCACTACATTTTTGCACCTATACTCCTTGTCCGAGTAATAGGAAAATAACAGTGGCCAATGGTTCCTTCCTCACAGTTGCCGGTATTGGAAATATCCAACTCAGTCCACACATCATCCTACATGTCTTACATGTCCTGAAATTGTCCACCAACTTACTATCCATACATAAGCTTACACATGACATGCACTGTAATGATATTTTTCTACCTGAATAGGACCAGGTTTTAGGGAATAGGATTGGACTTGCTAAGGAGAAGGATGGACTCTACTACTTTGAAGAACCACACGCCTATACCTTTCACTCCCATCTTCATCCAATAAGCATATTATTTGGCTTTATCATTTTCGATTAGGACATCCATCATTTATCACTTTGAAAACTATGTTTACCTCTTTGTTTAATGGGATTATTACTGATATTTTTTATTGTGATGTTTGTGAGTTGGCTAAACATAAACGTGTCTTTTCCAGTTAGTAATAAAAGAAGCTCGGTTCTTTTCTACTTGATATATAGTGATGTTTGGGGACCTTCCACGATCCCAAATTTATCTGGCTCCCGATGTTTTATCTCTTTTTATTGATGATTGCACTAGAGTTTCTTGGATTTTCCTTCTTAAACAGAAATCTGATGTAGGTACTGTGCTACAGACCTTTCATAAAATGATTCAAAACCAATTTGGGATTAAAATTAAAAGACTTCGTACAGGTAATACGAGAGATTATTTTAATCACACCCTTTCCCCATATTTTCAAAACGAAGGGATTATCCATGAATCGTCGTGTGTTCATACGCCTCAACAAAATGGGTCGCTGAACGGAAAAAATGGCCATTTGTTAGCTACAACTCGAGCCCTCTTATTTCATCAACATGTACCGAAACACTATTGGGGCGAGGCCCTGCTCACTGCCACTCACATCATCAACCGACTACCTTATCGGGTGTTGGGATTCCACTCTCCAATGGATGTCCTTTCTAGTTATTATCCAGCGGTCAAAACCACTAATAACCTGACCCCTCGCGTCTTTGGATGCACTGCCTTTGTGCACATTCACAACAGTCATATTGGAAAATTAGATCCAAGGCCTGTTAAATGCGTTTTTATTGGCTATTCCTCTACTCAAAAAGGCTACAGGTGCTATCATCCACCCACACAGAAATCCTTTGTCTCTATCGATGTCATTTTTCATGAGCGAACCTCTTATTTCCCTCGAACTTATCTTCAGGGGGAGCCTTTAGTCGAAGATAAAGGATAGACACTTGGAACCTGATTTTTTTTGAGTTACCAGCCTCTTCACATCAATCCATTCCAACCTCTCCAGCCCTTCCCGTGACAGAAAAAAATGCGCTCCGTGATCCCAAGTTGTTCTCACAGGTATATCCAAGAAGACATTTGAATCCTAATTCGGTGCAAGTCCAAGACTCAATCTCTGTTCCTGGGAATGAAGTTAATGCCATTTCGGAAAATCCTAATCCATCCAGCAGTGATCATGATGTTTCTATTGCCATTAGGAAAGGTACAAGAGAATGCACTAAACATCCATTATATCCTTTAGCAAATTTTGTGTCTTTTAAAAAATTCTCACCATCCCACGAAAGTTTCCTTGTTAACTTGAACAACATTCAAATTCCTAATACTTAATCTGAGGCATTATCTAATGAGAGTTGGAGAAATGCCATGAAAGAAGAAATGCAAGCTTTGGAGAATAATCAAACTTGGGAAACTGTTGATCTCCCACTCGGAAAAAAAGCCGTAGGATGCAAGTGGGTGTTTACATTGAAGTACAGGTCAGATGGTTCTCTCGAATGGTACAAAGCCAGACTCGTAGCAAGGGGTACACACAAACTTACGGGGTTGACTATCAGGAACATTTGCTCAAGTTGCAAAAATGAATACATTAAGAATTTTACTGGCACTTGCAACCAACTTCAATTGACATTTGGAACAATTAGATGTAAAGAATGCCTTTCTCCATGGCGATCTAGATGAGGAGATATACATGGAGGTTCCTCCAGGATTCAATGCAGATTAAAAAATGTACTTTATGGGCTTAAACATTCACCAAGGGCCTGATTTTGGAGATTTGCTAAGGTGATGCTTGCAACTGGATACAAACAAAGCTAAGGAGATCGCACCCTTTATAAAACATTTGAACTCAAGGGGAGTCACTATCTTGCTTGTATATGTGGAAGACATAATACTGACTGGAAATGATGAGGCAGAGAAGAAGACATTGAGAAACTGTTTGGCCAAAGAATTTGAGATAAAAGAGCTTGGAAGATTGAAGTACTTTCTGTGAATCGAAGTGGCACACTCAAAGGAAGGTATATTCATTTCACAACAGAAATATGTAATTGATGTCTTGAGAGAAACAGAAAAATCTGCTTGTAAACCAGCTGTTACACCGATTGATCAGAATCATAAGCTTGGGGAAGCAAGTGAAGATCCAGCCATAGATAAAGAATGTATCAAAGGCTGGTAGGGAAACTCATATACCTAGCTCACACACGACCGGATATTGCTTATGAAGTAAGCATAGTCAGCCAGTTCATGCACAGCCCGAGAGAAGTTCACCTCCAAGCACTCTACAAAATTTTACACTACCTGAAGGCCAATCCTGGCAAAGGTATTTTGTACGAAAGAAATACAGGAGTGGTCCCTAAGGCATATATGAATTCAGACTATGCAAGTTCGATTACTGACCGACGGTGTGCTACTGGTTATTGCACTTTTCTTGAAGGCAATCTTATTACTTGGAGAAGTAAAAAAACAGAATGTGGTAGCCAATTCAAGTGCTGAAGCAGAATTCAGAGCAATGGCTCAAGGAGTGTGTGAACTATTATGGATCAAAATAATTTTAGAAGACCTTCGAATCAGGTGGAAAGGACCGATGAAATTGTACTGTGATAACAAATCTGCCATTAGTATAGCTCACAATCCTTTTCAGCACGACCGAACAAAACATATTGAAGTAGACAAACATTTCATAAAGGAAAAGTTGGATAGTGGAATAATATGCACCCTGTATGTTCCAACCGAAAGCCAACTCGCAGACGTACTTACAAAGGGGAAAAGTGGTGCAGAATTTCAAGAACTTTGTTCCAAGCTGGGAATGCAAGACGCATATTCACCAGCTTGAGGGGGGGTGTTGTTGGAAACTAAATCAAAGATCAAAGATTTGATTTGATAGGATATGGAATTTGAATATGAAGATTACTAGAATCATGAGAATATATTTGTAGAGATAATATTTCCATATCTTAGAAGATTGCATAATTAGTTAGGGAACTTGTGTATAAAATGATGTACAACCCTATGTAAAATTATTATTGGGAGTATATTCTGAAATTCCACATGCTTAACAATTTAGAGATTTAGTATCACCAATTCAAAGGAAGATAAATAAAAAGGAAAAAGCGAGGGACAGATGGAGAGAGGGGTTATTTACTTTATTTGCTTTTCATGCTCAGGGTCAGAGGAACGTGATGAATGCTGCAAGCCAATTCTTAAAGAACTTCAACGACTTTTTCCGCATAGTTCAGAAGAAAGGCACAGTTTCTGTAATATTTTCCTTACCACTATTATATGTTGGATGATGCTAGACTATCTCACTGTTGCTGTTTTCAATGGACTATTTGTTACATAGTACCATAATATTTCACACTGCTTTAAGATGTTAGTGTAATCTGGTGGTAAATGCTGTGAAAATTCTCTATTTTAACAGTCCTCATGTATGCTTAGTCCCTGGAACTGGATTTGGGAGGTTAGCATTAGAAATCTCATGTTTGGTATGTCTTCGTAGATGGACGCTTAGTTTTCTAAATAATCTATTTCCTTGATAGCAGCCTAACATTACATCACAGGTTTTATAAGCCAAGGGAATGGATTTTCTTACTATATGATCATATGCTCCAGTTTTATATTAAATCAGTGAGAGACTTCTGATTTTTGTTTTGTTCAATACTAATTTATCATTTCTTTAGATCTCAAGTTGTTGATGAGCGGACATTATATCCATGGATACACAGTAACTTCAACTCACTTTCAGATGATGATCAGCTACATCTTGTTTCAATTCCATGGACATTATATGATCATATGCTCCAGTTTTACCATCTGTCATACTAGGAAGAAAGACTGAATTTGATATGCATTTTCTGATTAATACTTGTTTATTTTCTATGTTACCTTTCTCCTAATTAGTTGAGCATTTTTTATCCTTCTGTTTCTCCACCATGCCACTTTTGATCGAGGCAGTACTATAAAGTTCATTTTCGAAGATATGCTTATTTTCGTCTGTAAAAACTTTGAAGGGCAACCGCATGGTGGTTCTTAACAAGTTATTCGTCTTAAATGCTTTATCATAGTCTGATCAAAGATACATGCTTTTGTGTCTGGAGCCAAAATGGTTATTTCAAATTTGGTAAATTGTACTTTTTCTTGGTGACGATTTGTGTTACTATGTCCGAGGTTTTAACTTGTAAAGTTTAAGTTAGACGGTTTTTTGTTTTTTGTTCTTACTGATCTGTCTAGATTTAGAGTCTTTGTTGTTTTCACTCATTTTTATTAGGTTTGATGAATCTTGCTCATTTGATGAAGATCTTTACTGAATTTGTGTTGCTTTTAGAGATTGTACTCTAGGTTTAACTCTTTGGAATTTTGTCCCAGATAATAGTTTGCAATAGTGTCATTGTCTACGAGGAACTCTGTTAGAAATAGAGCCTATGATTAGCTGTAAGGAAGTTCAATAATTACCTTACGTTGTAAAAGTTAATTTTCTCTGGAGTACTTATTTCATCATTTAAACAAATCATGATCAAGTAGTCTTTAAAAAATGTAAATCTAAAAAACGAAAAATCAAATAAACTAATCACTGACACGATGCTAAAATCACTAAGTATATATATATATGTATATATATATATATATATATTCTTGCAAATATTAACTTTTCAGCAATATTTTGCTCATAGTAAAAATGTAGAATTACAATGACCAATGATGTAAGGGTGCGTTTGTTAAGGTGATAAGTGTATGATTGTTTAATTATCACTCAATATCATGTGTTCTTCTCGCTTTTTGAAAGCCAGTGAAATGAGAAAGCCCGTGAGAATTTTCAAAAAATTCAGTAGAAGACATCCCAAGAATAGTTTGTGATGCCTATTCAATTAAGCTACAGTACTATTGGACAAAACACCACTTTTATTAAAATACCCTTCCCTTACTACTTAAATCCTACATTTGGTTGAAGTTCTGCACGGGACGCCGCTTTCTTCTCCTCATTCTCTCACGATGTTGCCACATTGAAGATGAATTGAAGAGCAATAGATGGAGCACTAATCGTGACCCTTGTATTTCTTTATCATTCATTTTCTCGAGAATGGTAAGTTATTATCTTCTTCGAAAATTCCTCTTTGAAATAGTAATTATCTTTCTCAATACTTTCTTAAATACAACTAAAATCTATCATTAAACCTTGGATAAATAAGCTAATACCTCTGAAATGCAGATTTTACTAGCCATTTTTATAGGGACGGCATCGAAAGAGAGAAGCGACCACGAAGAAAACATAAATACGCAGGGTAATAACTCTTCTTCAACCTTTTATTATAGATTTTAAGTGTTTAGGAGAATTGTTGTTTAAATTTGTTTTAAACTAAATTTTAGGTTTTGGTAAATTTTTTGGTTGAAATCTTCATGGGATTCAGAGGCATCATACTTTGAAATCGAATTTAGTGTACCCATTTTATGCTTCTTATGATGCTTAAGTTGCAAAGCTTAGCCTCAATCTCAACGAACTCTAGATAAGCAAAAACCTAGGGTGTGATAGTGCACAATATATATATATATATATATATATATATATTGAAATGTTTTAGGATAATTTTATGAATTTGACTCTGGGAAGCTTAGAACATATCATCTACGAAGTGGATTCCTTTTTCTTTTTTCTTTTAAATGCGAGGGAGACGACTTTCTTACATGTCTGTCCTGTCCTAGGGTGTGATAGTGCACACTATATCTTTGTTATTTCTTACTTTGAATTTTGGTAAGATCGTTGCTCTTGAAGACCCATCAATTTTATTGCTATGTTTTCATACCCATGAGCATTCATCTATGATATGTGTTTGCATAATACAAAGATCATGTCATCATACTTATTTCTCACATAATCCACTTACCTTACCCTTGAGCTAGGAATCGAAGGACGTGCATGCTGAATTCATCTTTACCAGGACAATGCATTTTGAGTTCTTCTTGCTTTGTTCTTTAATCTTTAATCAATAATAAATAACTATTGTTGTTACTAGCACCTTGTGCTCCAAAATGATTTTCTCCCAGGTCTGACCAGGTGAATCAGCTAGGATATTTTTATGTTAAGTAATATGTTGACGTTTCTTCAACTGGATTATTTTAGTCGAGCTTGTTTTCTTCTGTGCTTGGTGGTATTTGTAAATACGATGTTTATGGATTAAGGACTTGTATAGAATCCACTCATTTTCATTATGTTCATCGGGTGCATTAGTGTAGATATTTGCTTTGTATTCAACTGGTGAAACCAGGGTGAATTTGTTTGCATGTTTGATTTTTATGCAATACCCTCTTGTATAGAAGTATCATAAAAAAAGTTCAGAACGCATGTAAAAAGGTGTTATTTGTTTTCATCTCTGCATTTAATTGGACAGAACTGGTAGTGCTTTGGTTCTTGAGCTTTAATTCTCAACTTTAAAACTTGCGTGAAATAGGACGAAAATTTTGTTCTAGGCTAGAACATTGTTGAATATATTTAAGAGGGTTGTTATTTTGGTGATATGTTATTAAGGTTATTTAAATGTGCTAAGTTTTTAACATGTCAAATGTGCTTATGAATTTATGTATGGATTGAATGCAATGAATGATGCAATACCGTAGATGGTTAAAAAAATTGTGAGTTAACATATAATTTTCTCGAAAAAAAACTACGTTTTGTTATTCAAATTGGTCAAATTTTGTTCGCATGCTTCATGTATTGTTTTCTCTATGAAGTGTTGGATGCTTACAGTATATTATGGATGTTGGAGCATGTAACAGCATAGTAGCTGGGAAAACCAAGATATCTGAAAAAGTAAACGTATGTGAAGTAGCCGTGAGGAGGAAGTCCCTATTCACGCGTTGAAAGAAGGAATTAAGGCAGGTTTCAAAAGTGATAATTCGGTAACATCTCATGAAACTTTTGGTAACACCTGTTCAGCTTGTGATGATGAAGGAGTTGAATATTTTGGCCAAGTATTATAGTATGAAGTGATCATTTTGTTTGCATGATTTATTATACTGGATTGGAAATGTTGATGACCGGTTTACCAATGTTTTGTGTAGCAATATTGGATCATTTTGTACATGTGTATGTGTGTATCTCCATAATATATATGTGCATTGAAGCAACTTTTGTAGTATGGTTATATATTGAAGCAAGCTTTGTAGTACATTAAAGTCGAACTGTATTTTACTTTGATGGAAGATCATTTGGCTAATAGTAATTGTGTTCTGGAAATGCATTGAAGACTTGAAATTGCAAGTATGTATTGACTTGAAATTGCATGTCCATGATTTATGTATTGACATCAAAATGGAAGTATATGTTTCGGACACGATGCGAATATCAATTTTTGGTATCTAGTTCATGTAAAAGTTCGGTGCAAAACCTATTCGAGAGTATTTTGATTAATAATAATTCATTATAATATTTTATTAATAATTAAATTACATAAATATAAATATTTTGATTAATTAACTTTAAATGAAATAAAATAACAGAAATAAGTGCAAAACCCAGTCGAGGGTTTTTTTGTCATTTTACAAATAAAATTAATATATGCCACCTAATTATCAAGAATATCAAACACAATATTATTTATTATACTTTATTAATCATACGAACCAACGTAATATAACTTATTCATTAGTTTATTTATCAACCCATTATTAACTTTTTAATCCATCCATCGTTTATCCTATTCTCAAACCAAGCGCATCCTAAATATGATAAACATCTATCGAAAACATCACCATAAATATGAGAAATAACCGCTAAGCTCTAAAGTTTGCCATTTATTTCTTCGGAAATTTGTGCGTTTATATGAAAAAGTTGGGTTGGTGCCTTTCAATTAATATATATATATATATATATATATATATATATAATATTGTGTTTAGCGGTGGAATGGAATTCGTTCCATGCCATCGGCCCGACAAACCAGTTGCCCATTTGAGTCCGCCCAACATATAAGCCAATTTAAAACCCCCGACCAACCAGTTGACATGATTTCACAATAATTAAAAAAATAAATTAGAAGGAAGAGCTAATGTTCTTCGTAGCCAAACATGCCCACCGGTTATGCATTAGTTATAATATTACTTGTTTACGAGAACCTGATTTTAATGTAGGTCTCGATGTAATTTATATAAAAAACACTTTCTTCAATAAATTAATTATTATCCGGTAAAAAATGAATCAAATCAAGTTAAACATTAATCATTTTCGTAAACCTCGAAACTCTACATTCAAGTTCCACTTAATTTAAAGTTTGAATTAGAGTTCAAAAATTAGACCGTGTTTCCTATACAAGGATGAAAAAAACTAATATTTCTACAAAATGTTGGGGACTTTACACAACATCGCGTTTCCTGAACTGTACAAAGGGCACATTGTACGGACAGCAACAGAACCACACCTACCTCAAGCTGATATGTTCAAAAACCAAACACTGCTACTGTCCCTCAGATCCTCTGTTTGACTATGAAATGGTGGTGGTATGGAGAATTGCATTTCTTTGGATTTGACAGGATAATCCAAATCTATACAGCCTGGAAAATATCATTCAGAAACTAATAAAAATTATTGTGGAGACCAACAGGTTAAACACCAAGAACATAATGGCCACAATCCATGTGTAAACCCACAACTCACCAGAAGAATCATTTCAATCGCAGAGCTAAAACACAAAAAAAGAGCCAGTTGTCGTTTGCCGAAGCACCTTTGAACTTCGATCAAGCCCATGAGAAGCCACCTAGATGGCAGAATCAAAAGTTACAGGCATATAAAAACAGGAGTATTGACAGGATGAAAATTAGAATAATTATTTTCCCAAACTACAAAAAAACAGTGCTTCAAAGTTGAGGCTATTGTCTCTCAAAGTCGGTCAGAAAAATTTCCACGAAAAATATCGAAAGAGGCATGACTTGTTGTTTATAACTACAGCTTAAAATCACTAGTATAACACCATGTAATCCTAGATAAAACGAACCGGATAGGATGGAACTACAAATGTGAATATAATCATTAAAGACAATTCCATTAATCAGGGTTACTGATATTTGTTCATGACGATGTCAGGACCCGTATCTGCTTTAACCAAAAGCAGTAAAGTCATAAAATTGCATCTAAAGCCCAAGAGCTAGACTCAGGGTCTTACACAGTCAAGACATGAATTCAAAATATAATGAGGGAAAAGAAACCATTGTCATTTACCATATAAGTCAGAGCTGCATATCGCTCTTCATTCAAAAACAATGGCTTCCCTCTATGCATTTCAACATCCTGCAAGAATAAAGGGAAAGGCTGTTGAACTTCGCAATATGGAAAAAGGCAGCTTTCATCTTTGGGAAATTAAAAGAATTAGGTGAAAAACTAATTATTCAAGCACCATAAGCTTTTAGAGAAGCCAATTTTTACCTCTTCACCAAATGCATCCAAGTAGGGAGATGGCCAAGGTGCCTGACGTGCAGATCTCTGAAGCAAGATAGTAGTTCTCTGTGACAATGTATTGTACAAGTTTTTTATTATTATCACAAAAGCTACATGCCAGATATGGAGAAAAATGGTTGAGGTTTCCATATACTGATAAAAAAGTAGCATAAATCTTGTAAAATGCACAACGTACTCTAATCAAGAGGAATACACCAATACCAGCACCGCAGGCCATTGCATGAGTCTGACAACCAGTTTCCCTTGAGTATAAAGGAACAGGGTCAAAAATTTACAGAGCTCCATGCAAGATGCTTGCATGGTGTGTACATGCATAATATATGTTTTATGAGCATGAATGAGCATTGATCACATAAAATAAGATAGTGTGATAACCTGCAGCATGTTTTCCAGTTAGGTGAGCACAATTTACCACACAGCAAGCACAAAGCAGGCTCCTCCTTCAAAGCTCCACAGTCAGGGCAAGGCCTTTTAATATACCTAACATTTCATAGTCTTCCACATTAGTGATAAATGCATGCAAAAATAAGCAAAACTATGGTACAGCATTAACCAACAACCCCACCTCTGCAACAAATCCTGGTAAAGATGAGGCAAAACCATCAGCTTAAATGGGACTGCAGGAGTACATTTCACTAGACCTTGGGATTTATGAAATCTTATCGCTTCAGAAAAATCGCACAGCCATCTCGAAGCTGTCCACCGCAATTTTTTATCAGCAATAACGACAGCAAGTGGGGGAATGCTGAACATCTTCTCAAGCTTTTCAACCTCGGGAAGCTCTTCCGCAGGATTATTAGCACACTCTGCATATTGAGATCCATCCCACGTTTGAATCCCATTATTGAATGGGATTGAATTCGAACAATATATTAGCTTCCAAAGTAATGCACATCTCCGCAAATAAGGAAAGGTTAAGCTACGGATCGAATCATAAATGTCATATGTAGCATCAACAAAATAGGAATCAAAACAATGCACAACTTCTCCGCGTTCCCCCACAGCTTTGTAGATGTCAGTGATCAAACAATCATGGCATCCCAACCCACTTACAATGCCTTGTCTTTTTTTGCAATATGTAAGTATGGCCTGTTGCACAAGATTACATGAAAAGTCAGGAAAATGGTAGCAAGTTTCTATCTTTTACAGGACAATCAAGAGGAATTTTTTTTTTCACCTGAGTCACAGAAACAACATAAAAAGCATGAACAAGAGACATATAGGATTCCTTGCAAGATAAAATTGGCCATGGAAGACAGAAGAGTGTCCACATTAATGATGAGAAGGCATCACAGGCAAGGACGGGCTCAGACAGGCGTCTCCATAACTCAGTGTCTGGATACTGAACATCTGCTTCAGTATTTTCTAATATATAAAGCATACTACCTGAAAACCATAATATAATACACAACTTCAAATTTAGTAATGAAAAAAACAATGCCTAGAAAGAGAAAAACAAAAGTATGTTGGTTAACATAACTTCTTACATATAAGTACTAGACCTTGACTCCTCTTTTCTTTAATCTCACACAACCTACTCATTTTTATTCATTTGAAAGTCATCATATTGAAGTGAGTCAGATGAAAGATGTGCCCTGCTACTGGCCAGAAAATGTAACACATTTGTGGGAAACTTATTATATGTTTAGAAGAGATAAAACATCCAGAAAATTATGGAAGTTAGTGAATAACAGTAATTTATTTGGAGCTTTGGAAAGAAAGAACACAGATCTTTGAAGGAATAGAAGAAGATGCATTTCAACTTTGGAAGAACATCAATTAAATGGATTTCACTTTAGGAATAACTGGATAAAGACCTCAAAAGTAAAAAAAAAAAACCCGTTTTGTTCATCATTAATTGAACGCCAACCTATAGCCTGAATAAACAAATGTACAACTTGTTTATATCAGGACATACTCTAATTGAGATTTCAACCTATTGATGGACTGGAATGATGTGTTATCCACCGATTAAGCATCTCTATTGATTTATTAATAAAATTTGTTCCTATTAAAAAAGAAAGAAATAAATTGATTCTTGTTCAAGTTTTTGAAGCAGTGCCATTCTCACAACTAAATCATGAGACTAAATAAACGGTTGAAAAGAAGTAAATAACAATGAAACTCACATAAAGGAACCAAAATCAATAATGGGTATGTGTCTTCAACATAATGCATATAAATCACATTTCCATTTGATACCCCACAATAACAAACAAATTATGAGATCAACCGATTTCCTTAAAAACATCTTGAAATGTTATTTCATAAGCATTTTCCGATGTCAAGAATCAATCTTGAGAAATATCATTTGGGGAAAGGAAAACAGCACTAGGAACCGTACCTCCTCGTTGGCAAAGGTGACTGGAATACTCATTTGGAGAAGCGCCACAGCATAAAGACTTGGCACAAAGCTGAATGCCTCTTAACCTTAAAAGGACAGTCAGAGAATTCGACGACCGAATGCTTTGAGTAGCATCCATGAGCAAGGATAATATAAAACCGCTAGAAGAGTTAAGTTCCCGGTACAATGTGCCCAGGCTGTAATTTGAACTCAATGAACTTTTTCTTGACCGAGCAGCAATTTCAGTTGATATGAGGGAGTACCTTAGTGTATCCCACAGAATCAACGAGTTGCTTACCCTCCCAGTTATTAAAATCTTTTCCTGGCCTGGATAGTACACTCCACGCAACAAACGAAGGATAGGTTCAAGAGTTGATATTATGCTAACACTTCGTGCTGGAAAAGCTGTTAGACTCTCATTACTTCCAGCGACATTTGCAGCAGTTTCTACCAGTGCCAATGCATCTTGGAGACGTAGGGAACCAACCATGTCGGATGAGGTTGAAGGGACACCAACATCCATGAAATTTCTAGTCGAAACAACTGAAGGCTGAGGAATCTTTCTCAGACCTCCAGGCAATGCTGGGAGGACAGCGTTTGCAAGTCCTCTACACACTGGACAGAGGAACTCACCCTGACAAATGGTTTGACCATTATCAAAACAATTTTACAAGCCTTACACCCAAAGGTTCAAGATGGGTAAAGAGGTTTTACCTGATCTGGATCCACAATATGTACTCCTTCAAACACAATTCTTCTGATATATCTGCATTCATAGCAAAGCGAGCAAATTAATCCTTTCAATTCATTTCCATGTTTAAAAATAACAATAAAGTTTTATGGTGATAATAATAACATTTAGCCTTTTAGTCTGGAGGCCAATGTACACACAAGCATTGCTGCTGTACATGACAAGTTCGAAGCAAAACTCGTGTCTTCAGGTATGAATAAGATATTCAAATCTGTGGACGAGAAAGCAAAGAAAGATGGCAATCTTAGAGGCTCGGCCGTCCAACTCAACACTATGGACCTATTTAAAACGTATCAAATGTCAAACTAGCTCTGAAAAGTGGAGAAGAGTCTATACCCTTCCACACACAAAATGTGGGATACACTAAGAACATCCAACCGGGAAAAATGACGAAAACGCAATTTCAAATAATAGATTCGTGTTTTAAGGCCTGGAAATTTATTGCGGAAATTATTTGTATAAGACTGGCAGAATATATGCTTCACATATTGTAATTCTTCTAGAAAGGCACATGACAGGTTCTTCAAATGCATTGTGGTAAACTTTAAAATATGAGTCCAAGTTGGTTAACAATGTGATCAAAGAAAGGGAAATGCAGCCACTATATTGCTCGAATAACTGTGGAGTAGCATCAACAGTCTGGTTGGAACCTGCTTGGATTTCTTCAATTAAAGATAAGCCATAGAAGTCCTATTGCTTATGCTGTTTTGGACGGTGTTGTATTTTAGTAAGGTCTTCCACTATACATGTAGCTTAGATATTTCAAATGGTAGGTGGTGTAGAATGTTCCAGCAAGTCCAGAGTATGAGAGAGAGTGTGTGTGTGTGTGGTTTATTTCTCTTGGAGTGGGTGGGGGGAGGGTCTGGGTGCGGTTGTGGTGGTGGATATGAGAAAGGTATACCTTTCCCTGAGTGATGATAAATAACGATCAAGACATTCTTGATGCACTGCATGCCCACAGGAAGAAACATAAATCCCATCACCACCAGTAGGACCAAATTTATCACGTTCTAAATGCCATGTATTGGCCTCTGACTGCATCCGATCACTGCGAGAGTGAGCATGCTGTGAAGCTGAGGGACAATCCGTTGGTTCTTTAGAGAGCGCAGCAATGTATTTACCCAACAAAAGAGATTCAGCACCGCCACTTCTTTCCATGTTGCTTTCAGTGGCTAAAAAGGTTCCACCTTTATTTGGGGAGTCTGAGTTGTTCGAACCGGATTGAGATCCCTTGATCAACAGATACATGCGTTTTTCAATTGCCTCAAGGGAGGACGCTGTCCCCTCCACCTTGTCTGTTGACATGTAAGGTCGCTGAACATTCTTAAGGGAAGGGAATCTAGCCTTAACAAATTGCAGAAAACAATCAACTTCCCCTGGTTGTCCCAAGGAAGCAAGATCGTTTAAAGCACTCTGAACTACATCAATCAACTGAGAAGATGAGATCATATCGGATCCATCGGAGATATTGACCGGCAATATACCATCACAAGTGGTGGGGCTGCTAGAAACATGCTCTTTGCCAGACTGAAGAACTTGTTCCCAAGAAGGGGGCCCTTTGTCGACAAAACTCAGAAGCCGGGATTTCTACGTGTGAAAAAAAGGGAGGGAGGAATCATAATGATGCACAATATATGCTAATAAACTATAGTATTTAAATTGATTGGCACACAACCTCTTGACATCGATGAAAACTGAGAAGAGGTAAATTCTTACCTGAAGAAGAACTAAGAATGATACAGGACTTTTCAATTTGGGATCATGGCAGAGAGAGCAACTGACTTGAACAGAATCTTGTATTTGATTATTAATTTCAGAATCACATACTTCTCCCTCAGATTTGACATCAACCATCTCATCATCTGCACTGGACTTAAAGCTCTCCAAAAACTTGAACTGTTGATCTCTCATTCTTTCCTGTGTCAGAATTCAGAAACAATTATCAAACATGAATAACTAGATATATCGCAATGCAAATCAGTTAAAATTAAAAGCAACAGAGCTCAAAATATATCGACTTTTGGCTAATGCTGTCTGACAAAGGAATAGACCCATGCCACCCTACTATCAAGGAACTTGAATCTTAAATGTCTACCAGTCATCAACTAAGCAAAATCATCGATACACGTAAGTTGATATTATGGGCAACTTAACTATTTAAGAAGGATTTGAAACTAATTTGCCTTATGCAAATTCGTGGAGCCAAGCACAAATCTGTTATCACGGTAAATGTTAAATGCATCTGCAAGTGACTTGTATCAAATGGAAAAATGGCCAAACATACTGTCTATTTTATAAAAGCTTAGTTTTTGTAGACAGATAGTGAAATTCCCCAACATATTTCGATCGCAGGGTCAATTACCCGTACAAAAGATAATGCTATAAAAAGATACGGCATGGTAGCAGGGATTCAAGCCTACCTCAGCCTTTTGTAAGTAAAAAAATTAATTAATTCGAAAAAGAATGGTCTAACCAACATAGCAGCTTGTCTTTCTCGAGCCTTTGCTTTGAGCTTTTCACTTTCAGAACTGGACTCTGTCTCTTTGAAACTATTATTTAACATAGAATTTGGCAAACGATTGGCACTTTCAGAAGCAAGTTTTTGCAATTTGGTCATGCATCCAGGTTCAAGCTCTGCTAACTTGTTGAGTAGATTTGATACCAAAGATGAGAGACTAAATTTTCCAGTTTCCATGAAGTTCTCTGCATTTTCTTTCTCATGCATTCTCATCAATGAGACAAGGAGTGACAACATACTCTGATCACCATAGTTGCTTGTGGATATTTCTTTTCTGGCAAATGCCAAAAATGGGATAACATCACCCTCAGAACATAATGGATCACCGGATTCCTTATGAACCTGACATACATCTAGGGCTAATGCCAACAAATGTAATCCAGTTAAAAGAACACCATCTGGAGCACGTGATGTCATGAGCTTCTCAGTGTGAACAGCATAAAACAGAACAGCACGAACAATTTCGGCAATTGTTCTACAGGTGGCGATTTTAGCTAAACCCCTGAGAGGATAATAAATCTTTGTCCATCTAGGAAGTTGATTTGTCAATGCAGAAACATTACAGAACCGTGAGTATCTTTCCTCAGCAGCCTGTAGATCCCTAGAATTCCAACGAGGATGGTATAAGTCCAGCTCCTTCCAGTAAGGTGAAAGAAGTTTATACATGCCCTAGTTACAGAAAACAAGAGTGGCCATCAATGACAGCTCGACTCAAAATAAACATTGATTTGGCATAGAGCAAATTCAAACCTGAGTCATGCCAGATGGATGTGAATATTCAGAAACCGTATCTAACACTTCCTGAATTTTATCAATTTTGGAAAGATCTCGAGGAAGAGATTTGACAAGCTGACTCCGAGTGGCATCTGCAATTGAAAGCTTATATACCAACTCTTTTTTCAAACTTTCAGCAGTGGTTAACCCAGAAAATCTCCTTTCTTTCACTATTTGTATTAGAAGAGTAAGCATTTCAGTTACTAGAACCGGTTCGTGCCTGAAAAAAATAATCATACCAAAAAAAAAATTTACATGATCGGTTGTAAAAATTACTCTTCTTCAGCCTGAAGAAAGGAATGCAGAATCGTCAATACGACCATCCGTGAACTGGTCACAGATCTGATTCTAGGTTATGTTCCAGGAAATATCTGATTAAGATTTAAAGAGATACCAGAACATAAAGATCTGTAGCCAATAATTGTTGCACTGTTCAAGTAGCAGATAAAAACCTCAGAATGCATAAGTAACAATTTCTTCGTTTCAAAAACTGCTTCAGAATTTGAATAATACTGAAATAAACTAAGAGTTATTTCATTTTGCAAAATGGAACAGCTATGGAAACAGCTTAAAAAGAAGCATTTAATAAACACTAAAATGCCATGTTATTTCACATTTCAAAGATAAGGTCTGGTCTCAGAAATATGGTTCAAATTTTCTCAATCGACAGCATGCCAGAAGGCGATAATTGGTTACACAGGGAAAATTTGTAAGTAACTGCTCCATTTTGTGCAAAAATTGCCCAGAAGGAAAAGTTGAATAAGAAAATATATACTCGCTTGACTGCTCGAAGTTCAGAGATAGGTAGTCTGCCAGCCCAAAACGTTCAAGAATTCTCTTGATGAAAAGATCAGCTGGAGCTAATGCTGCGCAGCACTGGAGCAAGAAGAGATCAAGTTCCTGACCCTGTTCAGACCTGAATAAAAGCCAAAGTGAAGAAATAATGAGGACAAAATAAAAAAATAATGATAATAAAGAAAAAGTTTCAATGGGATACGCCAAAAAGAATCGGCTTAAATCTTGGACGGACAAATTGTTAATCGAATTCAGAGGGCATATACCATCGAACTGAGCGATACCACTCGCTAAATAATATGGGAGCATCACCATTCCTGCGCCACATTCCTGCATGTACCTCAGCACAGAAAACCCTTATTCGCAAAGGATGCTCCATCACAAAAGCAGAAAACCCATAAGGGTGACAGCCTTCTAAAATCTGGCCCAGAAAGTCACTGGATCTCACAAGAGATTGATCAGTAGAGCCAGCACTGAGAAAAGATGATGAGATAGATTCACCATAACATATTTTGAGTGCAGATAGTAAAACCATTGAAAGCAGCCGATGTATTGGAATATTGACTGAGATGTCTTGTGAACTAACATCAAATGTGATATCAGGCCAGTCTGATAAGCTCAGGACTCGTAGCCTCTCTAGTTCACTTGTGCTTTCTCCTTCTAGCATATGGTCATCAAAACAAGCTTCTTGTCCTATGGAGGAGCCACATTCCGACCCTATACCAAGGTTACTTTGTCTATCATGAGCTTCACTTGAAGTAGAAAGCTTACCATATGATATACTGGATGATTTAAACATAGATCTGCCTCTTCTAAACTTAGAGAGTGTTCTTTTCAAAGCAAAAAAATTATTACCAGAGCAATTACTTGTTTTCCGGGACGAGGCACCGAGCGGCCCAACTGTATTATCCAATCCCAACCAATTTTCCATAGATCTCAAACACTCGTGCAATAACCACAAAGCGGATGATGGCACAGGGAAACGGTCCGCGGTCTTGGACTCGTGATCTGACGAACACTTCCCTGTAATACTACTGCCATAGCTTTCCTGCGATAGCCTTCCCACCTTTGCAAGTCTTAGGTTGTCTTGGTCTTCAAACTCTAGTTCATATGCACCGAAAAAAGCTTCTTCCCTAGTATCCAAATTGCTATTCACTGAAAATGCCCCAGCCACTAAAAGAGAGAGAATGTTGGATATGGAGTGACATAATACAAAAGGCAAATGAACATTCTCATTTTCTTCTTCTATGTTATGGCTCATTTCTCGCTTTTGAGCATTCATCCCTTGCACGAAAGCCAATAATCTCATCCACATCTTAACTAAATCTCGCCGGCTGTTGCATAAATATTTGGGTACAACAGCATGGCTCATTACAAACCTAATATCTTCAACCACACGAAGAGAAGTTTCATACAAGGGTGCCCATTTAGCAACCTGAAAAGCAGCTGAATTGAACATTTTCCAATAGGGTTCAAATAACAGAGAAAGCACAATTAAAAATACTTGAATTAACAAATTACTAACAAATTCAAAGCCAAATCCTAAACTAGAAGCATAAATATACAAGTGACATCGAAATTCTCAAACTCTGGTTACACCAACGTAGGAGAGGTAATAACATTGGAAAACCGCATGAATCGTAATACACATCCGAAGGTAGGGTTCTAGAATTAGAGTTATTAGTAGGATGCAAATAGAGCAGCCAACAAATAGCCAAACAAAAAGAGAAAAAACGTAAATTTTAATTCTGAATCCTTTAGAGAACGCATAAGCAATGTGTGTAAATATCATTTACAGTCACCATAAATTAGAATTGGTTAACATCAATGAGGCCAAAAGTATACAGAGAAGAAAAAAAAAAAGCAATATATATATTGTAATACCCTTGCCCCACATTGGTTGTGGATGAAAATTTAAAGTGGTTAATAAAGGCTTACAATGGACTATTATAGCAACTTTGGTTAACCATTTTCGTAGAGTGATGACGGATACGAAGTAGTTGCTATAGGAGCCCATTGTGCAGTCGCGCTTGCGCGGGGCTGGGCCCGGGACGTGACAGAATGGTATCAGAGCCGGTCACCGGCAGAAAACACCGGGAGATAAGTGCTATGCTGGTCAAAATGCTACGTGCGTGGGAGCCACCTCTTGAGCCTAAAGGGGCAAAGTGCTACACGACAGGGGCCACCTCTTGAAGCTGCGGGGCAAAGTGCCACGTGCGTGGGAGTCACCTTTTGAACCTGCGGAGCAAAGTGCTACATGACGGAAGCCACCTCTTGAACCTGTAGGAGCCACCTCTAGATTCCCGGTGCCGGTGGATCGATGAGTTAGGTCGCGACGAGGACGTCGCGTTCTAAAGGAGGGGTGATTGTAATACTATTGTCCCACATAGGTTGTTGATGAAAATTTAAAGTGGTTTATAAAGGTTTACAATGGACTATTATAGCAACTTGAGTTAACCATTTTCGTAGAGCAATGATGGATACAAAGTAGTTGCTATATGAGCCCATTGTACAGTCGCCCTTACGCGCGCATGGGCCCGGGGCGTGACATATATTGTATTATGCTCAACAGGATTGGCAAACTTAACTTTTCAACCTCCAAATAAATTTTCACAGTTAGCAGTTGATAAATCACCACCAGTGAAGAAAGAGCAGTTCATGTAAACATTACAGGAGTGTACGTCTAAATGTGCAGTAAGAACAAGCAGAAATGAAAGTGAAAAAAATAATTGCACTACCTGAAGCCTTCCATCATCTCTGGCACAAGCAACGAATATATTTTCTAAGCATTGCAACAGCATGTCCATCAGATTCATTTCCTCCACTAGACGCGGTGTCAGAGTTGGCACAGTTAAAATTTGGACAGAAAATGTTGACAGCAGCGGATATTTTTTGAATACAGTATCGGTGGACTCTTTTATGGCTTCATCTATAATCATTGGATAATATCTTACAAATACTTTTGCAAACTCATATTTAAATACTGGTTCACCGAGCAATTTCAAAAGTAACTCATGGAGCTTTACCACAACACCATCATGCATGAAACTCTCGGCCCTCAATAAAGCATCCAAAAGACCAACTGAAGAGTACACTTTCCCAGAAATAAAACTGAGCAAACTTTCACTGTGTTTGCAAAAATCCAATAGCATCTCCACCATGACAGAGGTAAACTCATCTGCAATCTTTTGAAGCTCAGCAGCATGGTCATAGGCTCTAGGACTCTCCTCAGAGATCCTTTTTCCACATTGTAGCTTGTCTTTCCAATAACCAAGCAATAAGTCCATAACAGGTCCCAAAGACTTCGCAAAGTTCTCAGGAAGGGGTAGTATCTGTTCTGCACCTCTGTGCTTCGAGCAAAACCCTTTCCGTTTCCATGCAGTAACATCTCCACAATCACAGCACCCTCCACCTGTATATATGACAGAGTAATCGTGATCCTTATGATTTCCATTCTCAAAACAAGTAACACAAATTGCACATGTTGGATCATGCTCGCACGTCCGACAGCGGTATGCAATATCATTGTTCCCCCAAACAGCCCCACAAACACCTCGTCCATTTTCACTCATTTTAGCCAGGTGTTCTAAGGCCACATTAGGCTCACCTTCAAACATCAGCCACTGCAGCCAACTCAAGCTCTCGCGGAACACATCTTCACCCTCCTCCAACTCATCATTCGGTAAAATTGCAGATACCAACTGTTGTACACAAAATCCATTACTCTTCGCATAGGCCACCAAACCATGCTGTCCATGATTCAAATGTTCCTCTGGGATTCCCAGCCGTGAGAGCCTCTGGAACACATAAAAATCAAATTTATATCTTCCATACAGCACAGTTAACAATTCTAAAATCCAGTCATATTACAGATCATAAATTACTCTCAATAGTAAAAAAACGTGATCCATAATTCTCCTGATATAGCAACACATTCCACTACTATATAAACTTTAGTCACAATTCCCACTATTTAGCTTAAAATTGAGCAGTTTGATGCGACCTTACCTGAAGGATGATATCATAACTAGATGGATGAATTGATTCCGTCGAAGAGTCAACCTCCATCCGAAACATATCACGAATCCAATCGATGCAAGAACAATTATCAATTCCACAGATTTCACTCCCCAGGGCTGAAGCTCACTGTCAATCACACTCAAAGATGCATATGTATCTAGCAATTCAAATGTATAATGATCGTAGCATTCACTAAACGTAGTAAATTGGGAGAATATTGTCAAAACCCTAGGAAGTCTGGATGATCCAATTTTACTTTGCGGAATGTCTCTGGATTTTTTCCCAGCGTATTTATTAATAATTAATCAAAAATAAAAGCATGTACCAGTGTTTGTACCTTGCGCTGTACGGTATGCACAGTTAATTGACGGTGTGTGCTTTTTATGGAATCGCCCTTAATAAATCATTAGATTTGTACAATTTTAATATCACCTCGGGGTTAATTTGGTCAAAGTGAAAAACTCCCTTCCTCTTTAATTTTCAGGTTTTACATTCATAATAAATCAATAATAATAACTATTAAAATATTTGTCTGTCCTTTCAAATTCGTAATAAATTTTAAGTCGAAATAGATAATTAATTCGTTTTTTGAATTAATTTTTAAAATATTTCTTTCCTTCGTAAATATCGTGTTACCCTTAGCTATTCGACAATACTTTAATAGCCGATCTACGCTTGGAAGCAAAGTGGTGATAGCTTTCTGTACTTTGCGCACAAGATAAGCGCCAAGCAACATAGAAGCATAGCTCATATTTTCACGTTGTAACAACAAAAAGTATAGACGACCACCTCCTTCAAGTACTAGTGTACAAGAAGCAACTTTCGGTAGTAAATAAGATGTCGAAAATCCCCAAATGTTTAATCATTGAGGTTTGTGCTTGCTCTTTTGCTTACCATATATTGTGTAACGATATCTCGTGCCAAGAAAAACGGGGTTGAACAAGGATCCAATTTCAAAATTTATGCTCTCGAAATTCTTCTTTTTCTGTGTCATATTTTCTATCGTTATTTCTTTTCGAACTCTAAAATAAAAATGCAAATTTTGTTTTAGTACAAAGAGATTAAGTTAACTCATTAAAATTGAATATGATAATAAAATAAATCTTAACGTTTAATGAAGTCAAACAATAAAAATTTAAAATAAGTAAATAAATAGTTAAGTAAATAATAATTCGAATATTTGAGCAGTAATTAAGTGATCAGGAGACAAGGATGTCAATTAGCTAGTCAATTGAGTGGAGCATTTTCATTGGGCCAGCATGTTTTGGGTCCAGTTAAACACAAGATGGCCCAATTAGTTGCACTTGACCAGCCCAATGATTCACTTTGGGTTCCATAACCCTACAAAATAGTGTTCACTCTGAAAAACAAACAGGAAAACTCAGAAGGACCTACTGACCTACAATATTTATGCTGCTCATTTCTCCATCTTTGTACGGAAGACAGCCGTTTTGCTCACCCTATCTCGAGATAGATGGTTTGAAGGGACCTGGATCGACGCTGCTGATTCCTAAATGTGGCTTTATGTGTATTAATGCTACGTGATTGTGTGCGTCTTTGTTTTCTGGTTGTAATGTTGTTTCTGCTTATGGCTGGACTTCTTTATGACTATCTTTTTTATTAAAATAATGCATATTTATGTTTAAAAAAAGGACCTATAATATAATCTAATTAATACTTGGTGCGGTTGTTTTTCAATGAGGGCATTAAGCGTCAACATGGGTTCTATCTGTCTAATTTCTACTTAAATATTATGAATATTCAATTTATAGCCTCCAAAATAGAAGAAAAAAATCTCAGTTACATAAAAAAATATATATATATATACTAAATTTGTAGCATTGGTGGTTATACTAGCCAAAATGTATTTATGCATCGTAGCATTTATTAAAAACATATGACATTAATATTCGGAAAAAATAGCCAGGTTTGTCATCTAAATTTGTCTATTTTGAATTATGATTTCGACCCACCATGTATATTATATTGTCTTAGTAGTCAAAATTAGGTGATGATCTTGTAACTTATGTTTTTTTTGGCTTTTACTCATCTGAATGCTGACGTGACACCAAAAAATGTTAATGTGACACAAGAAAATACTAACGTATTTGGCACCACATTAACATTATAGCGAAATAGTAATTTTAGTCAAAATTAGGTCTTGATCATGCAATGTATTTCTTTTTGGCTTTTACTCCTATTTCATCATAATGCTGAGGCGACACAATAAGATACTACAGTATTCGGCATCACATCAGTATTCTGGCAAAACAAGACCAAAAGCCGAAAGAAAAAGAAATAACTTACTGGACCAAGACCCAATTTAACTACTTAGAAGATCAAAGCCTAAAATAGGTCAATTTAGAGGACCATTTAGTAATTTTTCTGCTAGTTAATTAAATTACAACATTATTTTATCAGTCCAAGTATGACAAGAAATTATTCATTCTTTAGCGGCAACTATAGAAGAGAAAGGGCAACGATGATGAAACAACAAACCTACACATTCAGCATATCAAATGAATCCCCATTTTTTGTATCGAGAAGTGATTTCACGTGAAGAAGAACTTTGGCATAAACCTTGCAATATTTGCGGAGCCCCTCTGTTAGGATCGGTCCGGAGTGTTTAGAGGGGGGGTGAATGAACACTCCTTATAAAATTTATCCCTTGTGAATTCTTTCGGATTAGTGAAAGAAATCTGTTACTTAATCAACTCTTTGAACAGAACAGACCACTAGAAAGGTAAGTGCGGAAACGGTCTGCTCTTGTAAAAGTAAGAACGACTCGATGGCTAAGTGCAGAAGGATAAAACACAGGATATGTTCTGGAAGTTCGAAGGTGGTGTAATCCTTCTACGTCTCCCCTTCTTCCAATTAAGGAAGGTTTATACTAGAAGACTTTGATTTATACAATCCTGTTGTACAAACCCGATTCAGGCTGGATTTACCTCACTACCAGTCTGAAACTCCTAGTCACTCAGCCTGCTCAGACACACTCTGTCTGACAGTTACAATAAGTTGCTCACTTCTATTTTTCAATACACAATGCGCACAGTGATCCTACAATGATCAAATGTTACAAAGTAATTGCGCTTAAATAAATAACTTCAGCTCGAGAGCTTCTGAACTTTGTAAGCGTGTGCAGTTGCTTTCTTGTGTGTTTTTCAATTGATCAGCATGAGTTCAAAATCCAGAGTCTATGTCTTCCTTTTGTTGCATTCTTTTATAGTTGAGGGTAGCAACGGCATTGTTTCCCTTAATGTGCAACTATGACTCTTTTTAAACTCTGAGAAAGCTACAGTCTTCTTCTTCAGGACACTTGCCGTTCTGGTGTATGCTTTCGGCGACTGTCAGGTAAGCTCTTCTTTGTCTTCTTACCTTTAATGGCAATCTTCAATTTTTGATCCTTTGTAGCATTAATTACAGCATTAAATGCTACAATAAATAACCGTTAATGGTTCGGACTGAGAAGCCATCATTTATGTATCTTTGACTGCTCTGATCTGATAAAGGTTGAGATCGATCTGAAGTATCGATCTAGTCAGTCTGGAATCCATCGATCCGGTCTGATATGTGATATTCTTTATCAGCTTGCTTTGTTTTGCGTGATTGATCTGGTATGCCTGATTTCCATCGATCCGGTCTGAAATGTTCTGTTAACTTGCTCTGTTTTGTCCGATCGATCTGGTCAATCTGATTTCTATCGATCCGGTCTGGAATGTTTTGTCATCTTTAAAATCTCATCGATAAGGTCCGGAACTAACAAATTCTCCCTTTTTGATGATGACAAAACCTAGCTTCTAAGTCTTTTGAACCAGTCTTGATAAGAGCTCTGAAGCGAGTGCTTTCGGATCGATTACTTCTTTGTTCAAAATAAATGAACATTATTAAGTTGGATCGATTAAATCTTTATTATTAAGCCTTATGATGAGGTTCAAAATAAATGAACACAGACTTAATCAAACGAGGATTTTATTGATCACCAAGAAAATCCTAAAATACACAGTCTGAAAATGTTATTTTCTAGAAGGCGGCCTGAAGTCTGTCTTCTTTTCCCCCTTTTTGTCAGCAGCAATCTCTTGAAGAAAGTCGACAACTTGTGCTAGCTGAGCGCTGATAGCGTCAAGACGAACGTCTTGAGCGCGGAGGGAATTGGCAACAGATGCTCTGACTTCAGTGGCTACCTCGATCTGCTCTTTTCTCAGACTGTTTTTGTAAGAGGCCTGTTGAGAAAACAGATCGTTTATGCCGCGCTGAAGGCTTCCGATACTGGCCTTCATCTTCTCTTTGAAAGAAGCAAAGTCCAAGGCTGTGACCCTCTGACCTTGATGAACTTCTAGAATGCGTTGAGTCAAGGACAGACAGATATCAGAGAAGTGCTGGATAGTCCGTGCCAGGGATGGAGGTGCATCAGATAGCTTGCTGGGAGAGTGATCTGATCATGACATGGCATGGTCATCTTCTTCAGCAATCGGCACGATGGAAGAAATGGCAGCTTGATGGCTTTCGGATCGGATCAGAGTGACCAGATCCGAAGAAAAACCTTGAATGAAGGCCAAATCTTCATCTGATGGTCCCGGAGGAGAGTGGGGACTGGGAGGTTCCTCAACTTGGAGAGCTGCAACCACTGTAGATACCACGAAATCCGGATCGATGAGGTCTGGTACTTCAGTTGTTGCACATGCTTCAGCTGGACTGGGTTGTGCACGGGAGGCTGATGACTTCAATGGAATAGATGTTGTCGGAGAGTCCAACAGAACATTCATTGGTTCATCATCTGTTGCAGACGGAGCATTAGGCAATGGCTGCTCCGCTGTCTGGTCTGGTACGTGCTCTGCAGGCTGATCCTCTGTCTGTTGTGCTGCATCAGAAGGAATAACCTCGATAAATGGTTCTGCCAGAGTCTTGCTTGCAGAAGGATGATCCGGGCTTGTGGCTGGAGTGGAGATACTTAGCTTCTGTCGTTGAAAACGGACAGCTAAGGATAGAGCATGAACATCCATCTCGAGTTGAGCAATCACAGCCCCATCATCTCTGGCAGTTGGAGCAAGCGGATCGAAGTTCTTCTTTTTGGCAACAAGAAGCAGATTAGCCAGTCTGAATCTGTGTTTTGCCGTAAATAAATCTCTGCGCTGCACGGCAAGTCGAACATCATCAGTCTCTGTTCCTTTCAGAGCTTCATCTTCCATCTTCTTCAATCTGTGCAACTTACCGTAGAACAGCTCAATGTGGTTGATAGTCCGGTACTGGACATATTCATCAAAAACCACAATGAGTTCCTTTAGCCTCTCATCAACATCCTCCATAGCGATGTCGATGGCAGTCTGCGCTGCAGATTTGGGTTTAGAGAGGGGTTCGGTGAGAATGGCTTTTCCCTTGCCGGTGGAGGAAGGGGACTTAATCCCTGATTGGGTATAGTCTCCCAACTCAGTGATAACTATCCCTTTGACCACGGGATTGGCAGAGGGAATTCGAAGGGTGACTTTGGGTGCAGGGGTTGAAGCTTGTGAAAGCTGGGTGGAAGGTTGAGGGGCAGGGGTTGCTTTAGGAGGTGGCAGTATGGGTGGAGGTAGAGATTTGGCTGGTTTGGTAATCTGGGTTCGGGGCTTTTTTGGGAAGTGGCTTGGTTGGTGATGAGTGAGCAGACTGGGTGGCTTCTGAGTCAGTCTGAATGGTCAGCTTCCGCTTGACCCGAGGTTTGCGCACAGCAACTTGTTCCTCGTCCTGCTCAATCTTGACTGCAGCCAGAGTAGCAGGAGTAGGCGGAACACTCTTGGACTTCAGTAGTGCAAGCCCTTTGGAGTTAAGGATCTTAAGGGGACGGAGAGCAGACGGCTTGCTCAGCTCGAGGCCTAAGGACTCCAAGAGCTTGCTGAGAGGAACAACAAAGCATACGGCGTGCTTGGATGCAATCACCGTTTCCAGCAGTACTCCAAACAAAATCATGGACCAGTTTATCTTATGGCCGGATACAATAGCCGCCATAGCCCTGAACTTTTCGGCGGTTACAGCATCGAAACTTCCTGCTTTACCCAAAAGTGGCTTGCCTACCACTTCGCACAGCACCTGGAAATGGAAGAGCATTTCCTTCTTCTTAAAGGAGGGTTGCAATCGGTGGCCAGAGATAGAAATCTTCCCCTGAAGATCTAAGAGTGAAGCTTGAGGAGTCTGTCCGAACTCTGTCAGTCCGGAACTGGGGAGGCCAAAGGTCTTGGCCATCGTCATTGGCGAGATCTCGAAAGATTTGCCCTTGACAGTAGTAGAAATGGATGTCTTCCGGGAGACGGCGTTGGCGAACAGCTCGCGGATTTCTGATTCATAGACAACTGTTCCGCACTCCAAAAAGTTCCTTAAACCAGATGATTCCAGGGCTCTAAAAATGGACACCATCGCAGCATCTTCTGCCCTGTAAATGACATCAAACTCAACGGAGAGTGAGTTATGAGTGATGGTAGCCATTTGAAAAGAGTTTAAAGAAAGTGTGAAGAGTAAGAGAGTGAGAGAGTAAGAAGGTAGAAAGCGGTAAATTGTAAAAAGTGAACAAGTATGAAATGTTCAGCCCGCTAAATAGGAGAGAGAAGACACGTGTCTTTATCTCCAAGACTGAGAATAAAATAATTCAAAATAAACGGTCAGGATAAAGAAAGATAATGCGGTTAAAGTACAACTAGTTAAAATGGTCAATCAGTCCGAGCTGTTGTTATTGTCCAGACAGATCATAGGATAAAATCAGACTGACAAGGATCGGTCTGAAAGTTCGGACCGGTCTGTGTCTTTCTGAACATTGTATTATCGATCTGTGGTAAAAAAAAATCTTCAAGTGCGAAAGGAATAAAAACATCTAAACTAATTAAGATAAGTCAATTAAACCAAGAATTTGACAGAAATAATTAAACTTAGCCTCAGGAAGCGGTTTAGTGAAGATGTCTGCTGCTTGCTGCTCTGTTGAAATGTGCTCGATCCGAATTTCCTTTTTGCCAACATGATCTCGAATAAAATGATGTCGTATATCAATATGCTTTGTTCGAGAGTGCAGAACTGGATTATACGTTATAGCAATTGCACTTGTGTTGTCGCAAAATATCGGAGAGTCAACAGCTTGGATGCCATAGTCTTTGAGCTGGTGTTGAATCCAGAGCATTTGAGCACAACAGCTTCCAGCGGCTAGGTATTCTGCTTCAGCTATGGATGTGGCAATCGATGTCTGCTTCTTACTGAACCAAGAGATTAATCTTTCACCTAGAAATTGACATGTTCCACTGGTGCTTTTACGATCGATCTTACACCCAGCGTAGTCTGCGTCTGAATACCCGATCAAACTGAAGTTTGAATCTTTGGAGTACCAAAGACCAACGTTCTGAGATCCTTTTAAATATTTCAGAATACGCTTGGCAGCAATAAAATGTGATTGCTTTGGTTCTGACTGAAATCTGGCGCACATACAGACTGAAAACATAATATCGGGCCGGCTCGCTGTAAGATACAATAGCGATCCGATTAGTCCTCTATATATGGTTACTTCAACTGCCGTTCCCCCTTCATCTTTGTCTAACTTGATTGTTGGACTCATTGGAGTTGATGCAGTTGAGCACGTTTCCATTCCAAATCTCTTGAGGAGCTCTTTGGTATACTTGGTCTGATTGATGAAAATGCCATTGTTGAGCTGTTTTACTTGTAGACCCAGAAAGAATGACAATTCTCACATCATGCTCATCTCGAACTGTCCCTGCATTAACTTAGAAAATTTCTCGCACAATTTGGGGTTAGTTGACCCAAAGATTATGTCATCAACATAAATCTGAACTAATAGGGTATGTTCCCCCTTAATGAATTTAAATAGAGTTTTATCTACTGAGCCGATCTGGAAATCATGGTTCAGCAGAAATTGAGATAGAGTGTCATACCAGGCTCTTGGAGCTTGTTTCAGACCATACACTACTTTATTCAGTAGATATACATGATTGGGATACAAATGGTTCTGAAATCCAGGTGGTTGCTCAATGTAGACTTCTTCCTGAAGCTTTCCATTAAGAAAGGCGCTCTTGACGTCCATCTGATATACTTTGAAGTCTTTAAAGGCAGCATAAGCAAGAAAGATTCGGATAGCTTCAAGTCTGGCGACTGGTGCAAATGATTCATCGAAGTCGATTCCTTCTTCTTGTCTGAATCCCTGTGCCACCAGTCTGGCTTTGTTTCTAACCACAGTTCCATCTGCGTCTAGCTTATTTCTGAAGACCCATCTGGTTCCAATAACAGGCAGATCGCTTGGTCTGGGGGTTAGACTCCAAACTTGATTTTGTTCGAATTGATTAAGCTCTTCTTGCATTGCTTTAATCCAGTTGAAGTCAGTCAGAGCTTCATCGATCTTCTTGGGTTCCAGAGTTGAGATGAAGGCAGCATGAGTGAACTTATCCATCATCTGTCCTCTGGTTCTGATCGGTGCAGAAGGACTACCAATCACTAGATTAGGTGGATGCTTCTTAGTCCATCGATAGCTTGACTCTGGATTGTCTGGTCCGGTCCGGTCGGATGAATAGTAAGAGCATGATCAGTATCTGCTTTAATATTTGAGTCAGGAGCATCCGGATCAGCTCGATCTGAAGTTTCTTCAACGTCTTGATCCGGTCTGTTTGGTACTTCTGGTTCTGGTGGATTGTCTCTTGACCTGTTAGCTACAATCTCATCATCACTGTTAGCTTCGAGATGGATATTTTCCATCTGATTTTGAATTGATTCTTTGTTGCCCTCAACACATAAAGTTTCATCAAAGACTATATGAACAGATTCTTCTACAGTTAAAGTTCGATTATTAAAAACTCGATAAGCTTTGCTAATTGATGAATATCCTAAGAATATACCATTATCTGACTTAGCTTCAAATGCTGTAAGATGACTCTTACCATTGTTGTGAACGAAGCATTTACAGCCAAATACGTGAAAGTGAGAAACAGATGGTCTGTTACCAGTCCATATTTCATATGGAGTGAGATTCAGCTTCTTGTTAATCATAGATCGGTTTTGAGTGTAGCAAGCAGTATTTACAGCTTCTGCCCAGAACTTTTGAGAGATTCCAGAATCAGCAAGCATTGTTCTTGCTGCTTCCTTGAGCGTTCTGTTTCTTCGTTCTGCAACTCCATTCTGTTGAGGAGTTCGAGCAGCTGAAAACTCATGCTTGATTCCATGATCTTCTAGAAAGGATTCAAGATTCTGATTTGAAAACTCAGTCCCTTTGTCACTTCGAATCCTGTCTATGCTGGATGATTTCTCGTTCTGAGTGCGTTTCAGCAGCTTGATCAACTTCGGACCGGTCTGATCTTTACTGCTTAAGAATATAGTCCATGTAAAGCGTGAGTAATCATCAATAACAACAAGAGTATACCGCATTCCCCCTAAACTTGTTATTGGTATAGGGCCAAACAAGTCCATATGCAGTAATTCTAAACAGCGGGAGGAGGATTTGGCATTCTTGTTTTTGAAGGATGATCTGATCTGTTTGCCCATTTGGCAAGCTTCGCAGATCTTATCCTTAGCAAAATCGATCTTGGGCAGACCGATAACTAAATCATGTTTACACAGGCTAGCAATGGTCTTAAAGTTGATATGATTCAAGCGCTTATGCCACAGCCAATGTTTATTATCACTGTTAGCGATGAAGCAAGTAGGATTATCAGGTTGAGCATGATTCCAGTTAATCTTATAAGTGTTTCCATTCCTGATTCCTACGAGCATGGTTATACCGTCTGATGATTTAACAGTGCAAGTGTGTTTATGAAATTCTACAGCATAACCATTATCACAGAGTTGACTTATACTAATCAGATTATAGCACATATTTTCAACTAACAGCACATCATTGATAATAATGTTACCATGGACAATCTTACCCTTGCCCACGGTCTTACCCTTTGAGTTATCTCCGAAAATGATTTTGGGTCCAATACATTCTGTCACTTCAGACAGCAGCTCGATGTTTCCAGTCATGTGACGGGAACACCCACTGTCCAAATACCAGTCTGATGCGAGTTTCTTCGGTACCTGTCATCAAATATAATTATTGTTGGTACCCAATCCTATTTGGGTCCAGAACGGATTAGCCCTTTGGGAACCCACACCTGTATCAGCTTCAATGGCTTGTGTGTGTAGGGTGTGCTGTGTGCTGGTCTGTTTCGATGCTGTGTGTGATAATGTGTGCGCTGTGAGAACCTTTGATTCTCATAAGGTAGTCTATATCTTCGTTGAATCTGTTTTGAGTTATAGTAATTGTATTGTCTTCCTTGCCTTCGATCTTGCACCTTTGGATTTGGTCTGACAGACGCAAATCTTGCTGGTGCCTTTTCTTTGGCTTGGTTAACATAACCAATTCTTTTTCTCAGATTTTGATTCTCGTAAGAGACTCCTGTTTGAATCTTAGGTGCTTCAGTTTCATATACTGTGCTGGATTTAACAAATGTCATTTGTTTGACTTGATTCTTTACCAGCAACAGCTCAGATTCATCTTTGGTGCATTCTTTGGTGTCAAAGCCTATGCCGGTGAAATCACCGACGTTTCTTTGAACCTCTTGTAATTCTTCCAATGATGTTCTGGATTTTGTCCATGTTTTGAATATATGTGAGAGCTTAGCATTTTGTGTGCTAATTCTCTTATTTTCTTCATGGAGCTGATCATAAGAGATTTTCAGCTTATTCAGCTCGATCTGGAGATTTTTGCACTCACCCTGCTCAGAGCAGCTTGGTTTGTTGTGCTCATCCATTTGAGTACTGATTTTGGCTTTATTCTTCTCAAATGATTCAGCTAAGATCCTATAATCATTAGCCATGTCTTGCAATGCGGACATGAGCTCTTCTCGTGTAAATTCACTTGAGTCAAGATCATATACCTCGTCTGTCTGACTCATTTCTTCGTCTGCCATAAGACATTGAATATCTTCTTCGCTTTCGCTAGAAGAATATTCAGAGCTTTCCGAGTCTGAGTCTGTCTGAGCCCATTTGCTGTTTCCTTCTTCAGCTACTAGGACTTTTTGGGATTTTCCATGATTCTTGCGGTCTTTGTAGTGCTTCTTCTTTCTATCATCACGATGCTTCTCTTTCCGTTCTTCTTTCTTCGGTCTGGTGCAATCTGCAATGAAGTGTCCGGTCTTACCACAATTGTAGCAAGCCTGATCGTTAACAGTATCATCTTTTCTTGATTTATAATGATGAGAGGGTTTGAAGTTCCTCTTATTTTTAGACATAAATTTACCGAATTTCTTGATAAATAATGACATAGCATCGTTACTCATCTGTTCAGCAGATCGGTCTGATGTTGAAGCGATCTGGTCTGGAGTGGCTGCCAGGGCCTTGTTTGGTTGAGAGATGAATGGTTCTGCTTAACCTCTGCTTATCAGTTCAAACTCATAGGCCTTAAGATCTGCAAACAGATCATGAAGTTCAACCTTGTTAAGGTCTTTTGATTCCCTCATGGCAATGGTCTTTACATCCCATTCCTTTGGCAGAGCTCTCATTACTTTCAGAGCGATCTCTCTGTTAGAATATTCCTTCCCCAGACCATTCAGTTCATTTATGATGCCGGTGACTCTTTCATCAAACTCATTTAGAGTTTCTCCACTTTTCATCTTTATGCTCTCAAATCTTTGAAGAGCAACAGTTAACTTGTTTTCTTTGGTCTGGTCGTTGCCTTCACATAGCTGTGCTATCTTCTCCCAAATTTCTTTGGCAGTAGAGCACATTTTGATTTTGCTGAACATGTTCTTGTCCAAAGTTTTGAACAAGATGTCTTTGGCCACATTATCAAGATTTGCTTTCTTTCTTTCCTCATTCGTCCAGAGGGATCTGTCTTTTTCCACCATTTGTGGTTCTTCACCAGAGATGGCTACTGCTGTATTGATTTTTAAAATCTTCATTGGTCCATCAGTGATGACGAACCACATATCGTCATCCTGAGCTGCCAGATGAGCTTGCATTCTGATTCTCCAGTCATCATAGTCTTCTTTTGAGAACATGGGGATTTTGTTGAATGATGCCATCAGCTTAGTAGTCTTTGTGCTGATTAAGATAACCTGCTCTGATACCACTTGTTAGGATCGGTCCGGAGTGTTTAGAGGGGGGGGGGGGGGTGAATGAACACTCCTTATAAAATTTATCCCTTGTGAATTCTTTCGGATTAGTAAAAGAAATCTGTTACTTAATCAACTCTTTGAACAGAACAGACCACTAGAAAGGTAAGTGCGGAAACGGTCTGCTCTTGTAAAAGTAAGAACAGCTCGATGGCTAAGTGCAGAAGGATAAAACACAGGATATGTTTCTGGAAGTTCGAAGGTGGTGTAATCCTTCTACGTCTCCCCTTCTTCCAATTAAGGAAGGTTTATACTAGAAGACTTTGATTTATACAATCCTGTTGTACAAACCCGATTCAGGCTGGATTTACCTCACTACCAGTCTGAAACTCCTAGTCACTCAGCCTGCTCAGACACACTCTGTCTGACAGTTACAATAAGTTGCTCACTTCTATTTTTCAATACACAATGCGCACAGTGATCCTACAATGATCAAATGTTACAAAGTAATTGCGCTTAAATAAATAACTTCAGCTCGAGAGCTTCTGAACTTTGTAAGCGTGTGCAGTTGCTTTCTTGTGTGTTTTTCAATTGATCAGCATGAGTTCAAAATCCAGAGTCTATGTCTTCCTTTTGTTGCATTCTTTTATAGTTGAGGGTAGCAACGGCATTGTTTCCCTTAATGTGCAACTATGACTCTTTTTAAACTCTGAGAAAGCTACAGTCTTCTTCTTCAGGACACTTGCCGTTCTGGTGTATGCTTTCGGCGACTGTCAGGTAAGCTCTTCTTTGTCTTCTTACCTTTAATGGCAATCTTCAATTTTTGATCCTTTGTAGCATTAATTACAGCATTAAATGCTACAATAAATAACCGTTAATGGTTCGGACTGAGAAGCCATCATTTATGTATCTTTGACTGCTCTGATCTGATAAAGGTTGAGATCGATCTGAAGTATCGATCTAGTCAGTCTGGAATCCATCGATCCGGTCTGATATGTGATATTCTTTATCAGCTTGCTTTGTTTTGCGTGATTGATCTGGTATGCCTGATTTCCATCGATCCGGTCTGAAATGTTCTGTTAACTTGCTCTGTTTTGTCCGATCGATCTGGTCAATCTGATTTCTATCGATCCGGTCTGGAATGTTTTGTCATCTTTAAAATCTCATCGATAAGGTCCGGAACTAACACCCTCAATAAATATGAACGAAGATCTCTGCAGCTGGGGACGGCAGGCTTCAAAATCCTCACCAGAGTATATTCTTATACAAAAGCCACCTGAAAATTTTGGGTCTACTTCTGCAGAAACCGTCTTATAATCCATAATCCACAAACTGGCAGAGAGAACAAAAGTGCCCGAGTTTCCAAGGCCTGTGGAGGCCCTTTGCCTCGGAAAACTTAGACCTTGAACAGAGTAGCTTCACAAGCATATATTGTGTCATTTGATCTGTATTCCCTACCTTCAAAAGGATTGCTTGGATTCTTATGATGTTAGAACGTCCTTGAGAGTAAGAATATCTTCGCGAGGACATGCTTCTTCAACCAGAACTTTTACTTCATCACCAACATGTACACCAAGGGATACCAGGCAGAAGCTTACAGTCCAACCTAGAGAAGGCATAATTCGTTAAATTAGTCATTACGAAGCGCATAGATCATTTTCTGCTGCAAAAATTTGAGGAACGGAAGATTCCAATTTTATGATTCTTGAAGATGGAGCTTTCAACAATTCATATATTCATCATAGCCATGGAACTGGTAAACGGCTAAAGTATTATCTGATTTTCCAAAAACAGGCAAAAACAAACGCAAAAAAATAGTATAATTTACCTATTATACAGATAAAAATGAGGCCCAGAAGGCAATAGTAGCAGCGGGTAATACAAGAAAATATAACGATCACCTCCATTAAAAGTATAGCTGCAATTCTATCTTTGATAAACCTGAGGACCAAAGTCTAAAACTTTGTCTTTTGGTTGTCTTCTCAAATATTCTATTATCCAATATCTCAGGCTGCTACTGGTGATTTTCTTTACGACCCTAGTAGTCATGTTTACCATAGAAGCCATCCCTTCCAATTGTCCCGCTGAGAAGGGATGAGAATCTCCCCTGAGAAAAGCTTTCACCTAAAAGTATAAAGTACTAGCTTTATACTTTTTGGTAGGCATATAGCAAAAAACAATCTAATAGAGAAAGTGGTCATACTCATGAAGACGTATGCCAACTTTTTGAAAGGAAAGACAGAAATGCAAATTTCTTCCACCAGTAGATTGCTTGGAAATATATTCTAAGGTTCTAAGGTGACACCTATAGCTTTTGGTCATTAGGCAACATGTTTTCTATCACCTAGATATGTTTCCTTAATCTTTTGGGTACAGTTCGTAGGGAAAAAGAAGATCAAGCATATTAAAAGCCTTTATGTGTTGGTTGTAAAGAAGAAGAAAAAATATCGAGACAATTTCACATTGTCCAGGTGAGCCAAGGCAGCAAGACGGACATAAAACTCCGCAGTACGCACAATTTCTGCCCCTACATTTACCGCATATGCAAGGGCGGATCTACAGTGTGGGCTTCAACCCACCCAGCCCTGCCCAGAATTATTATACATATATTTTTTGTCTAAAACTAAAGCGTGAAAGGGTGTGGTGCGGGTGGTAGAAATGTTAATATGTTAGTGTTGGGTTGCGAGTTTTAAACCCAGGAAGCTCAATTTATAAATCTTTTGGATTTTCATTGCATAATATTTTTTGATTTATTTAAACAAAATTTAATTTTAAAATTATTTTTAAAAAGAATTTAATACTTATTTGTCCCATTTTTAAGCTTATTTTTAAAAAAGATATAGATATACATCATTTTTTTTGTAAACTCTAGTTCTTTTAAAAAAAATTCTGGTATATTTTTTTTCTATCTAATATTAAACTCATTGTATATATTAATTTGAATTTAGATTAAATGGATTATGAATATTTATACAGAAGATTGAGAATTAAATGGTGAGTAAAACTTATGCATGTAGAGAAAGATATTATAAAATAATAGATAACGAGTATACGAACGAAATTATACAAAAAAAATTTTCGGGGCTCCGCCCCGAACCCTCACAATGGGGGGGGGGGGGGGGGTTGTCGCCTCCTTCAACCCTGCAGTGTCATTGCCTCCAGCTTCCCCAATATAAAATTTCTGCCTACGCCCCTGCGCATATGTGTATCTTATTTGACATAGACGCACTGTTAAATTTATATACAAAGAAAGAAATAGAATTTCAACCATAAAATATATACCTGGTAGTGTGCCAGGAGATCCAAATATCTGTGTATTGGAGAAGTAAGTAGAGCATAGCCCTGAAGTCCAAAAATTCCATGCCGCCGTAGGCTTTCTAAAATCCATTACAGCAGCACGCATAATTTTGACTATAGCAGAACTCCTGGCAGGGCCTCGAGGAAGATGAGCAAAGAGTGGCTATAACTTCGCCACAAAGTATCATCATCTCAGATACAAGCTGCATTGCACGATCTGCCTGATTTTCCCCATACAGCTTGATCAAGGGCTCTGGATCATCTGGATTAGAAATTTTTATTCTGGTCTCTATAGCAGATGTGTCTACAGAACCCTACACAAGGCAGTTTACATCATATATAAGCTGATTCACATACAACACCATTACAAAGTGATACAACATCATTACAAAGTTCCATGGGGAAATGGTAGTTGATACATCCATTGATTAACCCAGTAAGAACGCAAACAGTATAATTTAGACCTACAATTTACAGTAGATGGTAGACTAAGATGCCTCATCTTGAACGAAAAGACTTACGGCGTGCTGGCAACAGAGAAGCCAAAGTCGTTGCATTCATTGGTTAATGATAATTCAATGGTGAGACAGCAACAGACTCGAAAGAAGCTCGATTCTCTGAATTTGAATATCTTGTTGTGTTTCTTGGAGCTTGAAGCTGTTCAAGAGCATCGAAAATGAAGTTCACTCGATGAAGATGAAGAAGACGCAATGAGTAGACTGTAGTTTAGAGATATTATGATCATTTTGAACTAAAATAGATCTAGTTGAAAGCAAAATATTTTGGTGAACTAGATCGAAAAAACTTTTATCATCTTCTGATACTGGCCCGAAATTATCCATTTTTTAGTTTTATACATAGATTATTAATTGGACCAAAAACCCACTTCGGGCTCACTGGAATTTTTGGCCACATTCGGCTGACTGGTCTTTATCTTAGCGGTTGGGCTTCTTTTATCGTTCTATTTTTCAACAATAGAAATAAGGTGGATGATCCAACAATGAAATCACAACTCGTTCAAAAAAAAAAAAAAAATCATCCAACAGAAGGTATATAGAGCATATTTTGTTCTATAGTTGCCAGCAAATTTTACAAATCAACGATCAAATACTTGAGAGATTATAATTTACAAAGAATAACAAAGTAGTTCAACTAATTCCAGATCCTCCACTCCATAATCACATCATTTCATAAACACCAGTATGACAATTTGTTCTCAAATTTATCTTTAAAAGATGTGGCTGGATGAGGGGGAAATCATTAATCATCGACAGAATTGTGCACATAATCCCTGGATCTGGGTTTCTGTTGGATTCAACAACGAATATGTCCTGCTTTTGCTGTTGTTCGAGCACATCAACGTATACTGGCTACCGGTTTGCTCAACCTACAGATAAGAAAAAACTATCTGACATTAGTACAGATACTGAGGTAAAAACATATTTAAGGGGTGAAACATATGTTTTTAGACTCAATAAAGAATATGTCCTAGCCTAATCAAGAAAATTAAAGGGGCGTTTGAACGATTTTTCTAACCTGGCACGAAACGGGCTGTGTGTTGCAGCTCCATCTCGAAGTAGGAACACAACTTAGATAATGACACCAAGAACAACGATCATTCAAATCAACTCCACGAAGCAGCATGACCATGCCAACCGTGATCCTATATTAAAAATGAGTTTTTACGATAAAATTTCAAGTCATACGCCTCATAAGCTTGCTTAAGAAAGTGGAAAGAAGAGCAAAATGGCTTAAAAACTTGATTGTAAGATTCACGAACTCACCCAACAATCAGAAGGATCAAAGAAACCAACCAAAGTATGCATTGATAAGCCTTAAATTTAGGAGTACTCGGTGCTGAGGAATATCCTGGAGGAGCATATCTCTGATTTACCCATCCAAACTGGGGGCGGATCAAGAACACAAAACCAAGAAGAAATCCCGATAAAAACCCTCCAATATGAGCAAAGTTGTCAACGTGTGGAAGAATACCTACGGCCAGATTGATTGCGATAATTATCACAAGGGTCAAAAAAGCCGCTACCTACATAAAAGGTTTGTTGAGTGAAATTTAAAGCTGAGATCCATGTCACAGAAGATAGATGCAGTATTTCATCCAAGGGGCAACACGGGGAGATGGGTTAAACTTGTTTAAAAAATTTAAGAATAAAAGGGCAAACACATAACATACCTTGTTTGCATATATAGACCAATTAGTGATAATCTCGGAAAGCATTCCTCCCAACAATCCAAAAAGTGCACCAGAAGCGCCAACAGATATATTTGACTGAATAAAGAGAGCAGATAGCAAGCTACCACCAAGTCCAGATATAAGATAAAGCAAGCCGATACGCACTACAATAGTGAGAAACAATTAATCTTTTCACCAGAATAATGCTACAAGAGTTGCGAACAACTTGATAACGTAATAAACTACCATAATCCATATAGAATCATTCATAAACTCTTTCTTAAGAATCAAGCCGATATTGCAATTATTAAACAAATAAGAAGAAAATTTACAGATGATAAATTGATAGTTAGTTCACATACCAAATCCGAATTCCTGTTCGAGCCGAATGCCTATAACTAAAAGACTCAGCATATTGGCAAGTAAGTGAAAAACTCCACCATGCAACCACATACAAGTGATAAGACGCCATCCTTCATGTTTGTGGACAACTTTACCAACATCTAAGGCTCCCATCTTCTCTAACCTGAAAAAGGATTTGGATGGCAGTTTTTAGATGAGATAATCAAAATTATACTTTCCTCCTTACTGAGAGGAAAAAAACGAGAGGTAAATCAATTCATTATCTTAGTACTATACAGAATATGTGTCCAAAACAAATAGGATGATGTAAATGTGATAATCTATCATCTTCAAGGAGAAATCTTATGTCATCATACTTAAAAAGGAAGAGTAAAATTCGTCATCTCAAATATCAGCAATCACAAGTAATTGGTTGTCCTCGTAGAAGAGTCATATTTAAAAATGAAATCAGAACCATATTAAGTAACTTTGAGTTGATTCGCCCTCGGATTATCATAACTGTAACTAGTTTTCCACTGTGGGCAAAAACTTTTGTACATGATGGTTTCTCACCAGCGTTATCAGGAAGACCAAATTTTCCATCCGCGTATTTGTTAAGATAATAAACTCATGTTCAAAGCTATAATGACAAAACAGTTTCTCCTTTATCAAAGATTGAAATCAATGGATGTCCTGTTCTCCAAACAAAGTTGATGAATATACTGGAAACAACAAAGCCAAATGTCTTATGTAGCATTAAGTATCATAGGAAAAGACTCAAAAACATCAAATTATCTCCCCTACTTTTCATTCATTCTTGAAGTAAACTAACTTATGTTCACAAGTCATATATTTCAACAGAGATATATTGTTCCCTTCATGAAAATCAAGACAAAACAAATCAAAATGCATAGAGATATTCTACTAACAGAAGGGTAATATAAAAAATACACTAAATACTAAAGCCAAAATATTTATGCTGAAAAAGAGACCAAAATCTCAAAAAAGGGATAAATACGGAAGAGGCGTACGCTGAAGAAGATGGCCCAAGAAGAGGATTTTCACTAAATGGCTGAAAAGAAAACCTTCCCAGAAACCTGGCAACACAAGAAATCGAATTCTTGGGGCAATTATTCACATACATGGTTATGACAAACATCACGGTGTTCGCTATCACAAAGGAAGGTATCAACCAGGAAAACCATTTCTTAAAATGCTTTACTTCTCGGTAAATAACGGCGTTCGGGCTCGGGGTTGCGGCGGGCTGCGGTGACTCCACCGAGACAGGGTGGATCATGTTGCTTCCCCGCCGTGAGTGGACTCGTATTTGGATATCTTGGGGAGTAGCCATAGCGATCCAAAAATTGGGTAAGAACGAAAAAACGGGGAGTTCAAGGTTGTAGGAAAGGTGAGAGGGTGGTCGTATATGTAAACAGGCAGGCGGCGGAGGGCGGAGGGGTAGAGGGAGAGGATCCGGTCAACCGTTCAATTGCAATATGCTTTTCCTTTGCGATGTGCTATTCATTGTCTGTTTTATAAATACCGTGTCTTCCTTATTTTATTAAAATTCCCTTTTCGTAAGCAAACATCATTAAATTTTAAAAACATAAAATATCATTGAAATTTTAAAATATTATAAGCCAAAATTTTAAAACAAAAATATATTATTGAAATAATTATAAAATAACATATTATATGTATTTTCTTATGATTTATTTGATACCAGAAGTGATTTTTTTTATTTAGCACATGGGATTTGTATATATTATTTTTAACAATTTAACATTACTTAGTTTATGAGATGCATTTTACATAAATAAATATAAATTTCACTAGTTTTATTTTTAAATACGACATTTTTAAATAATTGGTGGCAAAGGTATTAGGTAGCATAAACAATTTAGTACATACTTAATTACTTGTTCCAATGTTGGAGAGAGTGGACTTTATCCATGAATGGGGGACAATGTCTAAAGTTATAATAATTTAAAAAATAATAAACATGTAGTAATTTAGGCCACCAGCAGCGCACAATCCCAAAAAAGAAAAAAAAATTGTTTAAAGTACACATAATGTTATTACATATTATTATGTCAAGAACGTAATAGATGGACACCTCGGGTTTTCGCATTGGTTGTCCCTAGTTATTTCAAATGGGATGCTTCATATTCGAGGCTGGCTTTGCCCAAACAATTTGTAAAAAACCCCATAAAAAAAGAACATAGTAGATCAAACGCTTACCATTTTATCAAAAGTTATAGCTCGTGATATGGTGCAACTCAAATCATTTAAACCATAAAACAATATAAGCACCACACTTCGATTTCTATCTAAGCAATAATAATTATTACACTCCAACAATGTCTAAGGTATCATAATTTTAAAAAAATAATAAACATATAGTAATTAAGGCCACAAGCAGCGCACAATCCCCAGAACAGAAAATAAATTGTTTAAAGTACACATAATGTTATTACATATTATTTGTAAGGACCCCGTGCTCTTAACCCATTAACAGTGTATTAAGCCATACCATTAGTGCATATAATCATACTATCATGGGGAAAACCATATGCAAGTGCAACACCATATGCTATCCAGAAAATTTCTTGCATTCAATCTACATAATATTCAAATTCCCCAACCAAGATTATTCATATAACATGCACCCTCATAATACACTAACATGCTCTTAGTTCATTTAGCAATTCCGTATTTAATTGCATGCAAACCATAAATGAATCGAGAAGAGCCGTAGCCCATTTATACATTCCATATACACGTAAAATGTACTCACATAAGAGCACCCAATGAACACGCGTGTATCTAATGTATAAAAGACTCTACCGGGTACCGTTACTGGCACTTCAATCCTGGAAGCACCTCCCAAGCGCAGCTCGATCTCAACTCTGGATCCATGCACTTATTCAACCAGCTCTGGTACCTCGATCCTGGAAGTACCTCAAATCAACAGCCCGAGCTCAACTCCAAAGCTGCTGCTACACCTATAACACCTGCCCCAACAGAGACAGCCCCCACACGGGGTGAGCATACCAATACCACCAATCCAATAATCATAATATTGCAATTCATAATTTACATAATGTAAATGCCATAATTTAAATGATACTCCCTGGATGGTAACACCCTCATCCGGGATCCCCTGTATTGTCCCTGTTCTCAAAACAATCAAACTCGTCAAATTCCCAAAGCCAGTTAATCGCCACGTAGATTAACTAATACCGTTCTATTATGCCAGTTCCATAATCAATATGGTAAAATCATTATATAAAAGACCGTAGATCTCACATATATCTAACCAATGATTTCATGTTCATATTTCATTGCTCGCTCTACAATAGCGGCATTCTAAACCCCGCGCACGCTCAACAATAGCGGCCTCATAACCGATGGTTGCTCAACGGCGACATCATCCCAAATCATTGCTCGCTCAATAGCGGCACCATATTGTTCACAATGTCCATATAATGCAATTATCACACACCATGTGTTCCAATGCCCATTTAATGCAATTATCACATACCATGCATTTTACAGTTGCAACATTATAATAGGCTATGCTCGTACGTCATACGTACCTTAGAATTCCGTAGTCCATGTCAAGCCTGGCTTGAGTTCCATGCCCCGAGAAACATGTGCTAAAACACATAAATATTTCACAATTAAACATAGGCATGCAATTACGTGCCATAGTACGATCACAACACCAAATCGTATCGTCAGTCCATGACGATAACCAAATTATAAAAGTTCCCGTTTAAGCATGCATAATACCCCAAAAATAGTGTCAATCCATCACAATTAACCTTTTAAAATAACCCGGGGCGAAGCATGCAAGACACCCAAAAAGAGTCAAGAAACAACAAAAGGGGCACCAACATACTGGCCATCTCGATCGATTGAAATTTCATCTCGATCGATCGAGAACCACCCTCCGATCGATCGGTCAAAATACCGATCGATCGGTCCACTGTTCCAAAGCCACAAAAACATTCTGCCATGCTCGATCGATCGAAAATATTTTCGGATCGATCGAGCAGCCCTGTAAACGCGAGAAACCTCCAAGAATGAGCTCCTTTCAACACCAAATCACCTATAACTCAAACCCACTTCACTTTACAACATAAAACCAACCAAAAACCATCTAAACACTACAAAACCTAACCCCCCAACACATACAACAATGTTAGAACAAGATCTACCCCTTGAACCCCAAGATACAACACCAAAACTAACCAATATACAACAAAACTTTGCTAGGTTGGTAGCTTACCCTTTGAGCTTCAAGATTCTAGCAAGAAATCATGAAAATGGCTCTTTTCCAAAGCTTTCTCCTTCCTTTCTTGTTGAGGAACGAAAATGGTGGGTTTGGATGAGGTGAAGGCAAGGTCAAGACATAAAGGTGATAGAATGGGGTGGATGGGATGTAAAGGAGGGGGAATGGTTCTTTTAACATTTTTATAACATGTATTAAATAATTGTATGATATGAAAATTATGTCCAACATGACATTTCAAAACCCCTCTCCCAATTATGCATTAAGACTCACATTAGTCATGTTTTAATTAAATAATTAAAACCCACTCCGATCAAATCATGCCAATAACCAAAATTCCCAACATGCAACGAATGCATCCCGGATCCCGACTCTCACCAAAAACCTAAATCATAGGTTTTTCACCAAATTGAGAATACAATCTCGACCTTTGGATCCAACGATCCTAAATGTCCGATTTTACAACCTCGGGAGACCCAAAACCGCAATTAATTCCTAATTGCCACAATTAAAAATCCATCAAGGATTAATACCACACCGGGATTAACATCATTAATCCCCGGACATCACATTATTATGTCAAGAACGTAATAGATGGACACCTCGGGTTTTCCCGTTGGTTGTCACCAATTGTTCTAAATGTGACGCTTCATATAAGATCAAATGTTTGCCGATTTACCAAAAAATTATAGCTCGTGGTAATGGTGCAATTCAAATCATTTAAACCATAAAACAGCACATGCACCACGCTTTGATCTCTATCTAAACAGAGATTATTATTACACTCTTATCTACACATAGTTAATACTAGTGATGCTGAGCACCATGCATATGATCCTACAAACTACAACTTTTGTACGAAATATAATTATATTGAAATAATTTTTGCAATTAAATTTTATATCGGAGCTTTTTATTGTCATATTTTGTTTTATGATAAGAATAAAGGTATTATAAAGGAGAAACTTTGGTATGCTTTTAGATATCAAAACAATAACTCTAAAAGCTCGTAAATAAATTCATGATTTTTTTTTGGATAAATATATAAAAATGGAAAATATAGCTCAAGCCTTCAAGCTAATCATCACTTAATTTAGAAATTTTAAATCAAATGATCAATAAATTACAGGCTAACCAAGGTCAAATATGTTAACGGTTCCGATTTATCCCACGTCACGTTCATGAATTTCTTCTGGGTGCTTTTGAGAACGAACATATTATAATACAGCACTGTTTTCTAGTCCTAAATCTCTCCTCTCCACTATAGACTAAAGAATCTCTCTACACCTCCGCTAGAGTTTCCCATTTTTGACATACGCTAATTGACATGCGTTTGTTCCATGCTGAGTCGGTTTCTTGGGTTTTTATGTAGTTATATAATTGCTATAAGTTGCAGAAGAAATCTTGAAAGTTATGAGTATTTAAGTTGCAGAATATATATTTTCTTGATAAAGTAGATTGAAATGGATCCACGTTCTCATGGATTCTTGAATCCCTCGAACGGATTTCAATTGAGGAATCAATCCGAGGGAGAGTTATCTAATTGGAAACTAGTAAATGGAAGTAGATCAGAAATTAGTTATTCAGATCAGAAGCTGGTTAATGAGCGGGGGTTTCAAAGTTGCTTTCAAGAACATAATGTTGGGGGGGTAGATTCGCTCGCAAAACAGCCCGTCTCAAATGGTACCATCTCTAGTTCTTGTGTGGACACTGAGGATGAATATCAAGACGATTGTGATTTTCAGATGCTGTTTTGAGGTATATAGATCAGATGCTCATGGAAGAAGACATTGAGGACAAGACACATATGCTTCAAGAGTCGTTGGATCTTCGAGCAAAAGAAAAGTCATTCTACGATGTTCTTGGGAAGAAATATCCGCCTTCTCCGCAGCCTGAATCAGCTTTGTCAACTCAATTTGGTGAGAGCCCAGATGCTTATTCACAGAGTGAGAGTATCGGAGATGGTTACCTAATTGATGTAGTCAACCCCAGTTGGATCTACAGTCCTTTATATAGTGAAAGTCAATCTGTATGGAATTTTAAAACGGGGGTGGAAGAAGCAAACAAGTTCCTTCCTGGTGAAAACAAATTGTTAATCAGTGTGGACGTTAATGGTTTTTTAGCTCAAAATTCGATAGAAGAATCTGTCCCAGGGAAAGATGAGGTGGAAGAATGCTCACCTTCTCAACCAAAGGGTAAGAGAAATGGTCATAATTTCGATACTGATTTTGAAGAAGAGAGAAATAGCAAGCTTCCTGCTATTTATACGGAGTCTGATGTGCCTATGCAGGAATTTGATAATGTCTTGCTTATTTCCTTGGGGGAGCATGAAAAGAAATTTGCAGCTTATCGGGCTGACCTTCAATATGCAGCGAGTAAAAGTATGCAACTCAACGGGAAACTAAAGGGATCCAATGATCGGAAGAGCCGTGGCAAGAAACAGAGCAGAAAAAAAGAAGTAATTGATCTGAGAACACTTTTGATTAATTGTGCACAAGCTGTTGCTGCTGACGATCATCGAAATGCCAACGAACTTCTTAAACAGATCAGGCAGCATTCGTCTCCTTTTGGTGATGGAAATCAGAGATTGGCTCATTATTTTGCCGATGGTCTAGAAGCACGCTTGGCCGGCACTGGCAGCCAGATACATAAAGCCCTTGTTAATAGAAGAACAACAGCTGCTGATTACTTGAAGGCTTACTATACTTATCTTGCATCATCTCCATTCAGGAAGATTACAAATTTTGCCTCGAATAAGACAATCATCACAAAAGCAGAAAAGGCAATGAGAGTTCATGTTATAGATTTCGGTATCCTTTACGGCTTCCAGTGGCCTACTTTTATTCAACGTATTGCGGCACGAGAAGGTGGTCCACCTAAGGTTCGGATTACTGGAATAGACTTTCCTCAACCTGGCTTTAGACCTGCGGAGAGAATTCAGGAGACAGGGCGCCGATTGGCCCATTACGCCGAGAAATTTAACGTCCCTTTTGAGTATAATGCTATAGCCCAAAATTGGGAAACAATCAGAGTGGAGGATCTCAAGATCGACAAGGACGAATTCGTGGTAGTCACCTGCTTGTATCGAGGCAGGAACTTACTCGACGAGTCGGTGGTTACAGAAAGTTCAAGAACAGCTGTTCTTAACCTGATTAGGAAAATCAATCCTTCTTTATTCATCCATGGTGTACTCAATGGAACATACAGCACCCCATTCTTTGTCACCAGGTTTCGTGAAGTTTTGTTCCACTACTCTGCACTATTCGACATGCTGGAAACAAACATAGCTAGGGAGAAACAAGAAAGACTGCTGATTGAGAAAGATATATTTGGGAAGGAAGCATTGAATGTCATAGCTTGTGAAGGCTGGGAGAGAGTTGAAAGGCCAGAAACTTATAAACAGTGGCAAGTACGTGATCTTAGGGCGGGTTTCATACACATCCCTTTCGAAAGGGAGATCATGAAAGGGGCGATATACAAGGTGAGAACATGTTACCACAAAGATTTTGTAATAGATGAAGGTGGTCATTGGCTGTTGATGGGCTGGAAAGGGCGGATAATCTACGCCCTTTCGTGTTGGAAACCTATTTATTAATTAAGTTCATCCATGATAAGGCATCACCCAAATGGTTCGAGGTAAATACACATCCCTGATGTTGCCTTTTCATTCTCAAGCAAAGGAATTACCGAGTTGTCTGGCAGTCTGGTTTACTCAAAAGGGGTTATTTTTCACTGTTTTTCAGTGAAAATGTTTGTGCACCATCTCATGAATTAGATGTATGCGCCTCTTTGCTCCATTGTATGCTTTTTGTGATCTACATTCTTGCTGCAATGAAATTTTTCTTACAGAAAATAAGTCCATATCCAGGATCTCCAACTTTTATTTTGTAAAAATTAATTTATTTAGATAGAGATAGGACCTGTAGAAATTCCAAGAAATTCCATTTGTTTAACTGAGATTCCTGAAAAGTAGATAATATATTACATGTAAATCAAACGAGAGCAACTCGTGGGGGACTTGGGGGACACCACAAAAAGTTTACTTTGAAAACAACTAGTTTAGTACAATAATGACACATAAACCAATGCCCTATTTGACAACGTTAATGCCCCAAAACATGTTCTGTACCTCGAATCTAATTGAGAAACATATTATTACTTGCAAGATCAAGAAAGTATTAAAAGCCACCTGCACTTGGGATTTTTTTTTTTGTGAGGTTAAACACTTGCTTTTACCAAGTCGGTTAGACCGAAAGCTCAACTTTTACCTTTGTTTTATTTAAAATGAGTCTCCAAGAACAAAAATTATATTTGATAATAATCATGACGTGCAAATCCTTTTCAAACTTATAATATCTTAAACATAATATGTCGATCGTCGATCAAAAAAAAAAAATTGTTCCCACAAACTCAACACTAACACCAATCTTAACAAATGTATTGAAATGTTCTTGAGCTGACTAATTCATTATGTATCACTTCATGCATCTTGACCAAATGTAGGAAAAATCATTATTTTATTTGGGTTGCTTCATCCAAATGGTTATTCAATTGTTACAACCCACAAAATATACAAGTCAGAAGATGAAACACGACAAAAATATAGCTTACAGCTTAACCACCTTATCTATATCTATATCTATATCTATATATATATAATAGAGATTGCTAAACCACTCTCTTTCAGCCAATGCAAAGTCAAAACCTACACTAATGGTGATTGGATGAAAGTGCGGTTCCCATTCTGCTGATGCATCATCTTCTGCAGTTAAAAGTCCCACAAACAGGGACTCCAAGAATTATTGACATTGTTATCATAATTATTACATTACATTACATATATAATAAGTGTTCTAAATTTACTATTATGAAGAATACTAATAAATAATACTTAATATTCATTAACATTTTTTTTCTTTCAACTTTTTTTTCGGAAAAGTTTTGTTCAAATTTTCTTGTTAAATAACAAATGTCATAAATTTACTATTATGAGGAATAGTAATAAATAGTACTTACTATTCATTTTTTTTCTTGTAAGTCTTTTTTTGTGTTAAATAATTTTATTTCTTTTGTTAAATAAAATTTGGTTTTTGTTGATGCGCATGTTTGATCTGAACCAATTAGAAAAAAATATATCTTAATCAGTTGTTGATGCGTGCAATTTCAAATGTTATATTTTTTCAGTTTATATAGTAACATGAACATCATTTTTTTTTAAAAAAAATTAAAGTCAATCTTTTTGTTATTTTTTTTCATTTAATTACCGTATCATGGTCGTTTTTTAAAAAGTTCGTTAAAGTCAATCATTTGAAATGTTATTTTCGATCAAATTAGGAAAAATTGACCAACATGCTGGTACCTGACACCACGCCTTGTGCGGGGCCAAAAAAACTATAGAAGTCAATTACTTATAAAAAACGGAAAGCCTAATCACAACATCAAAAGCATACAAATGCACACAATATAGAGCCACAAGGTGGACACACAGAATAGCAGAACGACTGGTTTCTAAAAGGAGAAATTGCAAGGAAGTGCTCTTTTGGGAAACTTTAATCACTTAAGTCTTGGGAAAAAAACTTTAGTGCAAGAAAATCCAAGTTGGAGAAACTTCTATTCAAATAGGTCCAATTTTCAAATTTTCAAATCAATTTGGTGTTTTATTTGACTCTTTTACCTCTCAATGGTTAGGTGAGATTGCATTCTATTCCTTAGGCTTTTGTTTAGCTTACAAAATGGTCTCTATATAACATTTAATTATCTTTTATATCCTGATATTTGTAAAAAATTGGCATTTAATATCTTCTTTTTACAAGTTCCCATTTTTGCGATCCTTGGCATAAAACGGTATCAGAACCTAGGTTTATTCTGGAAATACTATGATAATATCTTGAATATTAATTTGTACCCTATATGGAGGAGACGATTCAAGAAAATTATGGACCCGAACGAATGTTCGAAGTGTCATTCATACAGGTGGTATTTCCAGAAATTGGAAAAACTAAATCAAAAGCATATGGCAGAAGCTCAACGCTTCAACCATAAGTGGAAACAATTACGAGGAACAGGTTTATGCACACCAGGCATAAATCATTACAAGAAATTGGAAAGGATGGCTAAGAGGCTTCATCAAGTGAACCTCAAACTTCATTTCCAGTTAGCCGAACTTCAGGAGGACGATCATCCTGAACACGAGGACGTTGTACCAGACCCCAATGATCTAACAAGGTCTTGACCGGATGATTAAGATGGGTGAGCCAACCTTTCGAGAAATCGAGCCAGATTCTTCTAAGATATCCCAAGATCTTAGAGAAATCCAGAAGACAGTGCGGCACTGTGGTTACCTTCAATACCATGTCCCTGCCCAGATCCATCAGATCCAGAATCAGATGGAGACCATGATTAAACATCAGAAGGTGATTCTTGAAAACCTTCAAGATGTGCAATCCCGAGTGAAGGAATTGGAATCGAGGCCCAGTTCTACAGGAAGAAGGAACGGATGATGGTTGCCACCATCTTACGGAACCGAACCCCTTTTACACCAAAAAGGGAAAGCAGAGGAGGTCCGGAGGCCTTTGACGGAGACTGAAAAAGTGATTGCAGTCCTACGAAGAGAACCATTATATCCCACAAAGTGATGGAAAGAATCAACCTTGAAGATCTTGCTGATTCATTTGCGGGACTAAATCTCGTAGAATTCAAGACAAGAGAACTTGTACAAAGACCTCCACCACAAGAGAGCTTCGGGTCACACAATCCACCCGAAGAAGATCAAAATATGCCACATAGGGACGATTTCACCTCAGCAACTTTGGATCCCCCTGTTGGAACAAGGAACCGTTCCCGAAGGCCAGATATTCATCAGACGCCCTACGGGAAATCGCAGCTTGATCCAATCCATCCATATGGACTTATGCTCAACATGGATATTTTGGATTTCAAAAACAGAGAAGTTCTTATTGATGAATGGGCTTCAGCAATGAGAATAGCAGCAGGAACACTTGACTTAAGCAAAGAATGATTTATTTTACTTCTAAAATGAGTCTGGAAGGATCAGTCAAGATTGCCTGGGATATGGGAGACCCAGGAACCAAGGAAGAAATTTTAGCCGGAGAGTCCCTGAAAGAAATCATGGACAAGATGGCAAAATTCTTCAAAATCGGTTTCATTGGAGCAAGATACTTCGAAGGAATGGAGGAAGAGAAGGCTAAGAAATACAGACAAGCTCTAATTAGCCTGGAACTACACGACATCTGCTATGTAGACGAATACATCAAACTCTTTACAGAGTATCGGTGGAAGTCAAAGATAGCGGAAAAGGATGCAGCAGAGCTGTTCTTTGCCAAAATTCCGAGCCCATGGAGAGAAATGCTTATCCAGGAGTATACACGTCATCCAATCGAGACGGTGTCCAGAAGAATGTCATTTCTTAAAGTGAAGCTGGCAGAGTGGTGCTACCAAGCAAAGCTCCAAAAGAATTTCAAGAAACTCAGAGGAATCAACAAAATGGCTCATCTTTGTTGTACGGGAAATGATATCCCTACAATCATTGCGAACTACCCACAAAGACAAAAGATGAAGAAGCACAGAAGTCATCCATATGCCCGAGGAGGTGGTTCTAGAAGAAGTAGGTCTTCATGGAGACCTAGAAAGTTCTGGTCAAAGCAGAAAAGCCCGAAACTATAGATCGGGGCAAAGATCAGGACCAAGAAGGAGTAGAATCTCGTCAACAGGTTCTAATCAAGCTAGTTCTAGCAGAGGACCTACGAAGAGGACTTTCAGACGCACACCTACCCGTGCAAATGAGAGTTTCAGAGATTGTAACTGCTGGACATGCGGAGCGAAAGGACATATCTCTACAGATTGTCCAGAAAACCAAAGTCGTGGAGTAAGACAGTTCGAGCATACCAAGGAATTTGAAGATGATGTCTATTTCAGGATTTGGTACAGGTGTATCAATTTGAGGATATTCCCTCAGATGAAAGCATCTATGAAGAATAGATCTATTCTGAGGATGGAGGTGAATCTAGCTCAGAATCAGAGTGAATGAGAGTTCATTCAGCACGTGATTAGAGAATAGCAGTCGGGGTTTTTCTCTCATACCACTGTTTCTCATAAAACCCTTATGAGGATCATTAAAGAAGAACCAAAGCTTCTGATGTACGATGGATTTACAATTGGAGCAATGGAAAAAGCCATGGATTTGATCGGTCTTCGAAGCAAGAAGCATTAGATTATCCATAGGGTAACAACAGGTGAATTTGCAATCCCAATGGAATTCGCGGGAAACCAAATTGAGATGCAGTTAATCCCCTACAGAGAAATCTAGGAGATTAAGAACAAGGTTGTTAGGATCGATTCCGGGGTGGGTTGCCATTCCACACCCGAGTTCAACCAACTTGAGCTTCAATAGCTCGTGTTCTTGAAATAATTGCACCGAGAGATTATATCGAGTTCGGTTACAAAACCGAGTGGAAGACACTCGACATAACCCGCTCTATAACCGATTAAACATTTGAAAGACATTTTAAAGATATGAAATTAAAGTAAATAAACAAGCATTTGTTTATGGAAGTTCGAAGGTGGTGTAATCCTTCTACGTCTCCCCTTCTTCCACCTCATGGAAGGATTCCACTAGAAGACTTTGATTTATACAATCCCGTTGTACAAACCCGATCTAGTTGGGAATGCCCCATCCAACTAGAACTCCTAGCAACTCAACTATGTATGTTCTTTAATGTCTCACATACAAAGACCTCTCATCGGTTGTGATAAATCATCAACCTTTACAATGGTATTCACTCTTCTATTTTAGCTCACAAATACAATGAATAGAGTGAATACAAAGGCACAAATGATTCCATAATGAATCTGATACAACAAGGTAAGAGGTGCCAAAGGTTTGAGGAGTGCTCTTCATTTAGCATATTTTGTCTTTTAAGTTCCTCAATTGAATCCCAAGTGGGTTTGCTTTGGAAGGCTTGGATTGATCTTCAATCAGCTGTTATTGAGCTTCCAAATCATGTATATATAGCCCCAAGTAATGATATATACGTTAGACACAATAATATGCCCGTTGGAAAGGTTCTGCACTATTCCCGAGCTTGCAACGGTCATATTCTGGTTTCTGGGCTATTTGTATTTCGGACCGGATTGGCCGGATCAGCTTGGGCAGATCAGTCTGGCCGGATCAGCATGGTAGATTAGTCTGGCAGATCAGCATGGGCATATCAGTCTGGTCCGGATCAGCACGGGCAGATCAGTCTGGTCCGGATCAGTCTGGACAATCAGCTTGATACAAAAACAGATTGATAAACTTGTTCTTCGATCTGTTGCTTGTAACTCTTGATTATTTGATTTCTGGGCAACATAATCCACATGAAAGTTGTATTCCTTTCTCTTAGCTTTCCACGGAATCAAGAATCGCTCAATTTCAAGCTTGTATGAGAGAGTTATGCTCGAAATACGAGGCAATGCTCCTGCTGTCTGTTTGCTGGATGCAGCAGCACATGGCGTTACTTGCAGAATCCTTTTAGCCATCTTAACGTCCGATTCAGTCTTTCACTTCCAAAGATGACTTGTAGATCTTTGTCTTAGCTTTCCAACCCATACTGAATCATTCCGTTCCGATAAGCGAGCTAAGAGTTATGCCCACCAGACTGACAGTTGCTTGCTGAAAGAGCTTGCTGTTTCTTCGCGGTACAGCTCGATCTTGCAGGCGTCTTTTCTCCTTGATTACATTTGAACTAGCCGATCTGTTGTGAAATATGACTTTTAGTATTTGAGTTGGCTGTTCAATCTCTTTGAAAGCACGCCATTTAGATATCCGAGCTATTAGATATGATCGAAACAATGCGCTATGCCAGGATTTCAGACTTGGTCCAGCTTGATATTTCCAAGCTACTTCTTTATAATTCATCAAGCTCTTAATTATGATCTATGAACTGCACACTTGATGACATATGTTAGCAACACAATAACAAGTTTTGTTAACATCAAAATCAAGATTATTCGGGTTTCCAAAACCCAACAAAGGTCAAAAGAGAAGTTGCTAACACGCTCTCATGGATACATATTGGAGCCATTAGAGTAATCATCAAGGCAACTTTCAAGGAAGGAATTGATTCGCCCCTCAACCTGGCGATCTTTGACAAGAGAATCCCGAACCTCAAAGATTCTTGTTTAGGAGCTGTGGCAGGAAATCTGTATGCAGGAAAGATGGCCTTCAACATCTATCCAAGGATTGCATACAATTTAGGAGATCGAGACTTCAACAAAGTTCTCACTCTTCATCAAGATTTTAAAAGAGAAGATTTGATGAAAGAAGGGAACATGCCTTACTCGATCACCTACAAGGTGTCATACGCACTCTCGAATACTCACCACTCCGAGGTATTCTTGAGAAAGGAATTCATCGAAGTCCCCAGAATCTTCGAAGACTTTGCCAAAGCAGTATTGCCGGACATCATTGATACTCCGACAATAGGAGAAATTGACATGAGGATACAAGATCAACCTGTTTTGAACAGAAGCAGGAGCCTCATGATCGAGCCAAGAAGGATGTCTTTCCAACATGATAGGTTAATCATCAACTATCCCGGGGAAAAACAGAAGGCAACCTCAAGCAGAATTCAGAAAGTTCCTGATGTATTCCAAACAATAGGAAAACTGAAATGCCCAGAAGGCTGGAGAGAAGTGCAGATAGTTTTTGACATCACTGAGAAGAACAATATCTTCCCCTGCGATGTCCTATATTATTTGCAACAACCTACAGTTGGCAAGTTTCACGGAAACCTTCAAATTGGTGAAATTGATCACACCATTGAAGGAATTGCTGGACGGATCCCAGAACAGCTTATTCTAGGGATTGAATTTCTCGAGGAACATAAACCTTGGGAAAGATTGCAAGATGGAATGGAGTTCACGGTGGAAGGAAAAAGATATCGAATCAGATGACCACCAGTCCATTCTCCATATACATCTCCATTGGGATGTTATACGAGAAGTACAAGGATGAATATTTTGCAGCATACGTTGACTCAGGAGCTGGAATATGCACTGCCAGGCGAGAAATCTTCCCCAAAGACATTGGTGAGAAATTACCAGCCATTGCCGGAAGAAACTTTTCCAAAAGGATCCTTATTCTCAATGAAGGAGTCCGGGGAGCGGAAATAATTATCGGAGGAGCAGGCGGTACCCCGTGGTATAAAGTCAAAACTCCACCTATATATTTCCATGATACAGGCGCCGATATGCTGCTAGGAAACAATTTCCTACAGACATTCAAGCGATTCACGCAGGAGAATGAGACCATGAGACTTATTTTCACAACTCTTTGTGATCATAAGATTATGGTGCAAAGACTACGGGAGGAGTTTCACCGAAAATTCCCAATTAGTTTTCGCAACAAGCGTGGTGATGAAGGAAAACTTCGACACCCAAAGATGGAAGATCAGCGGAAATTTGGAGAAGCCATTCTTCAGTTCCGACAACAAGGTCCTAGTGAAAAGGATTCTCAAACTTTTGACTGGGTTAACAAACATGTCTTTGAGAGAGCAGGATGAGGAAAGAGTAACTCCAGAAACCCTGTTGCTACTGAAAAATGCGTTACGAGAAAATGTTCCACAACCTGAATCTACACTCGAAGAGCGCATCACGCTAGAGGATATAAAAAGGAAGATTCGTAGGAACTACAACGAAGATCCACTAGCATGGTGGAACAAAAATGAGCTCATAGCCATTTTGAAGGTGAAAGCTGGAAAAGAAAATGAGTTTGTTAGGTACAGGCCGATCCCCATGAACCAGGAAGATCGAAAGGATATGCAGATCATACTTAAGGAGCATCTTGTCCTTAAGTTAATCTCAGCAGGTATTTCTCCATACAGCAGCCCATGATTTCTTGTACGAAATCATGGAGAAATTAAACGAGGAAAGCCGAGATTGGTGATCAACTATAAAGGGATCAACGAAATCTTGGAGTTCGATGGACATTTTATCCCGAGCAGAGAACATTTGGTAAATAGCATCAAATATGCTAAAGTGTTTTCTAAATTTGATTGTAAGTCTGGATTATACCAGATTAAAATGGAGGGAGCAAGCAGAAAGTTTACAGCATTCTCCACACCACAAGGACATTATATCTGGAATGTCATGCCAATGGGATTGGCGAATGCTCCCTAGATATATCAGAGAAAAAATGGATAATCTTTTCATGGATTACTTCAGCTTTATGTTTGTGTATATTGATGACATTCTTATAGCATCAAAAAACATGGAAGAACATCTTAAACATTTGGAAATCTTCTCAGATGTTTGTTACAAGGAAGGATTAGTGCTTTCCGAGAAGAAAGCAGTGATCGCTACAAGACAAATCGAGTTCCTTGGAGTTGAGATCAACGAATCTGGAATTATCCTGCAGAATCATATTGTTGAAAAAGTACAATGATATTCCGATGACCTCAAGGATTTAAAACAACTTCAGACTTTTTTAGGAGTTGTTAATTTCGCTGGGATGTTTATCAACAATCTAGCAAACCATAGGAAGGTGTTCAGTCCACTACTCAAAAAAGATGTTAAGTTTGAGTGGAATGACGATCATAGACAAGCTGTCAAACAGCTGAATGAGGTTTGCAGGCAACTATCAAAGCTTGCAATACCAAACTACGAAGATGAACTTTATACACAGATGCCAGTGATCATTGGTGGGCGGCAGTTCTCATGAAAAATACACCAGAAGGAGAAGTGTCATGCAGATATTGCAGTGGGCTATTTGATAAAAACGAAGTTATCAGATGGCACATCAACGAGAAGGAGTTCTTTGCTGTTCGAAAGACTTTTAAGAAATGGCCACTTTTCCTACTTGCAAAGAAATTTATCTTGAAAATAGATAATACGAGTGTCCAAGCTTTTTTAAAAAATAAAATTGAATCAAAACCAAAAAAGGCTAGACTTTTAAGATGGCAAGCTGAATGCCAATATTATGATTATGATATTGTCATTGTAAAATCTGATAAAAATATTCTTGCAGATTTTTTGACGAGAGATGGAAGCGAGTGAAGCTAATTCCATCATCACGAGATCAAAGCACCTCCGTGAAAATTTGAAGGAGCTAGACAAGAAGATCAACGGCGTGGTGAATAATTCTCAGGTTGCGGGTCAAGTACAGGAACTGGATCTCACGAAGGTCCAACAGGCTATGAAGGCTACCATGCAGGCTCACACCTGTTTATGGGATAGTCTTTATATTCCCCTCCGACGGGATGCTTCAGCAGTGAAGCTAAAGTCGTGTTTCAGAGGGCCGGGCTCATCAACCGATGTGGAGGATTCAAGTACCACCACTACAGGTCCTAGTATTGATCCTTTCGGGGAAGATACAGAAGGAAAAATTGATTCCAAGGTATCTGGGATATCTGAAGAATCAAGCCAACCCAGCACCTCAGGGGTTAAAGAGGGGGAGATTAATCTTAGGCCATCGGCGGGCAAATCTAAGGTTAACACTAACGAAAATATGGTTTCCCCCACTTCCCCTTTGCAGAAATATCAAAGATCATGGGAGAACTTTGTACAAGAGTTGGTATAATTCCTGGAAAAATTACAGCAGACTGGTCAGGAAAATACCCAAGAATGTGGATGCATCCTGGTGTCAAACCAGAAAGTGTTCGTGAGTGGTTTGATTTTGGCTGCCTAACCTCAGTCTTTACCACAGCACCAAGTTTTCCGAAAATCGCAAAATTACCGGATTGGATCTATGAAGGAGTGTATGACTCATGGCAAAATAATCATACACTTGGACGAGGAGATGTTCTGGAGCTGAAATTCATTACCGCAGCCCCAGAAATTACAGGAAAAGGTCTTCACTCTTCACCCTAGCTTTCATTTTGTAAAGTTACAGAGACCTAACTGGAAGGCGATGGATCAAATAAAACCACCGCCTGAAGGAACAACACTAGTTTCCCCGCTCACAGAAGATGACATTACCACCAGAAGAGCATGGGGATTATGGGTCTGTCTTACTGAGATGGACAAAGTCAAGTATCCATTCAAAATCTTCCAGAAAACAGCGAACGGATCATTCAGGGTTAACTCCATGACAAGCCATACTACAATTGCCGATGACATCTTTGAAAAGAAGAGGCAAATATTATGGGAAAACAAGATTCCGGCCACCAAAGAAACTAGCCGAAAGTTCTGCAACATGGCCCATGTGGAAAGATGGCAGGACTATATCTGCCCGAGCTGCCCAGAGCAAAAAGAGCCATTGTTCGGGAAAGGGTTCCCTGTCAAACAGGACCAGAAGAAAGAGGACAAAGCAGGACCAGGCAAACGTGGAAGATTCCCACGCGGAATGCAAAGGCCAAATTTTTAGGGACCATAGGGAGACAAGAGCCATGTGACTCTGACGAGGACCACTACCATTTGCAAAAGAAAACAAAATGGTAGGACCACTCTTCGGCCGAAAGTCGAAGGGACCACAAGATACCAAACAAGAGAGAAGATGCATGCAATGACGTCTGATTATAAACAAGAATTGAAGTCCGGATTTCAAACACCTCCAGACTTCTATAAACACCAAGGCATTCAGAAAGCTAAGGACATCGAAAATTCTCCATAGTTTTCTGAAAAATAAATATTGTAGTCTCCAAGCTTTGTAATCTTCAGCTTTCTTAGCTTGGTAATATTTCTTTTCTTTCTTTCAATTCATAAGTGTCTGTAATATTGTTCTGTTTGTTTAAAATTTATGTGTTCTTGAGTCAAGCCTCATCTATATAAGAGGCTAAACAAGTCTGTCTCCTCCCAAAAGGAGACGTTTTAATGTAATAGATGTTATAAGTATTCCAGAATAAAAATAAGATTGTTGCCCAGCTATCTCCCGGATTTCTTTAAATCTTTTTTATATCTTGATTATACCTTACGACCTAAGGTAGGAAACGAATTAGGGCTGTGTTGTGCGATTTCTGAAGGAGTCGGATAACTGGCAGACTAGCCTCGCCCGTGTGCTGAGGTTGAATGGTGAGGAGCCATTCGTAAAACAGTCTGGAGGCAGTAAGTTTTCGACTGGTGGCGTTGAGACCCACCTCACCCGGTGCCGTTATGGTCAAAATGATATATTTCAGTTTGTTAAAATTTTATTGTAATACGGAAGCATGTTGGACCTTTTATTATTTTTTATCATGATCTTCAAATCGGGTTGTGAATTATAATTAGAAGATTGATGCATGAACTGTGAGTCCTTTGCAAAAGTATGCTCTTGGGTTCGCCCGAGATGACAGAAACTGAAGGATCTCATGTTCATAAATGCTACTGTTTCATGAATAAAAGGATAAAGAAGATGATAAATAGTATATAGATGCTTATTTGTTCTTTAAACATTTTCGTAGGATGATAATGCAATTTTATTAGGAGTTGGTTGGACCACATGTATCAATGGGGGTTTTATAGTCATTTCAACCAAGAATGGACCTAAGTGAACTAAGGTTTTTTAACTAGACTAGGATGAATTAAGTTTCAGGAAAGTGTACCGACCCGCAATTTTCCCTTTCTAAAAAGATTAATCAAACACTGGTGTGGACAGCTCTTACTGTCAATAATCAACAATGTTCAAAGAATATCAGCTCCCATGGAATAAATTGAAGATAAGGTTTTGTTTGACAAAACCCAAAGTTATCTGTGCGAAACTCGTTTGAGTGCGGAGTGATACTTAGAGTTTGAGTACTTGATTAATCATGGATAAAGCAAGTAATTTCTAGGTTCAGTATCTAGTTTTGCAAATTCAGTTATTTCTTTCTGGAAACATGAATCGGGTGATAACTCCTAGATTTGCACATTTCAGTGCCAAAGCAAGAAAGAAAAGTTTGGGTGGTATTAGCATAAGATGTCTTGCGAGCCAATGGACCAATTATTAGCTGTTGGGTTCAAAAAAACCCTAGCCTATTAGTACTTAATCTCAACTATAAATAAGTGCTTCATTTCTAGAGTTATAAAACCATATTTCAATCAATACATGTCCAAAGGAATATTTAGGGCCATAAATTTGTGATTTTCCTTGAAGCAGATTTCAAGTTCCCTTGCATGATTTGCTGCTCTGGCAGCAGTATTTTTCTACGTACTTTCCACAGATAGCCGCAAATAAACCACTGCTCGAACCATAACTCAATTATTTTCCGAACTTTTGTCTAAAGAACATTAAAATATTTAAATACAATACTTCCAAACAATAATCAAATTCAAAAGTTCTACAACATTTCAAAGATTAGGAACGATAGGACGGATAAATGATGGTGTTTATGCTAAAAGATGCTGGCTTTACCCAATATTCTCGCAATTGCCAATTGCCCGGCAATTGCCAATTTTCCAAACAAAGCATCTTTCATAAAACTAAGTAAATATTTACCATGTCATTCCCAATCAAAGTGATTCACTTCTCAGGTGGGGTTGTCTCATCAAACCATCAAGGGGATTTCTATGCTACATTACAATACCTCTCTCCTTATATAGGAGCAGCGTTGGTTGAATATTTTATGTAATGTGAAAAATTTTCACATTTATATCGACAAATGTCTCTTCTATTACGAAGGTCACCTCGTCGTGAAGCTTATCCGGGGGATGTTTTTTATTTGCATTCTTGTCTTGGAAAGAGCCATTAAATTAAGTTCTAGTTTATTTTTATTTTATTTTAAGATAATAGAGCACAAAATTTTCGATACATCAAGAATGGATGGTGTTACCTGGAAATTTGGTAGGGTGTCTTTCCAAGAGTAAGATAAGCCGTCCTGCAAGAAAATGTGTTAGAAGGAAGCCAGTGAAGGTTCCTGGCAAAACCTCTCCGACGATCAAATCAATATAAAAAAAAAGAAAAACAACCAACGAATATATATATATGTATGTGTGTGTGTATATGTGTGTGTGTGTGTGTGAGTGAGAGGTGGGAAAATGATCTTTAACAGCATGTGGGGACCTAGGAGACAAATTAGAGCCTGCAGCTGATAATCAGAGTCTTAGAGATGAGGACCACAGACAACTGTTGTACTCATGATATGATATATGCAGCTTTTAAGATTTTATCCGTACTGGGAGATGTGATTCGTGAACTGGGCTATCCAGGGTTGCTATCTGATTGGCTGACTTATGAGTGTGGTCCACCTCCGTCAGGAATCAAACTCCTGCTATGGCCAATCCGGATATGAGGGAGCACACTAGGTATTAGAGGGGTTATCATTCAACTTGTAGGGGGCTACACTAGGGGAACCACAACAGCTGATATCTCTGGTCCTATTTAATTTTAGGGTTTATCTGAGGCTTAAACCAACTCGCATAGATCAGCTCGGTATAATCCTGATCAATCCAAAGTTCCTTATCTCTTTCATGATTGGTATGGCAAACTAAGCCCCACCTTAGCACAGCCTGATAAAACTGATATGGGTCCAAGGTGATTCTTAATTCGAGCTGAGGTCACAAGGATATGTCGAGCTTAGCTAACTGGATGTGCCGAGCTGAGGTCACAAGAATGAGCTACATCGAAATCTTGGAGAGATGGGCACTAGGTTAGCACCGAGATGGGCTGTTGGGTGCTGATTCGATAATGGAAAGCGTCCGATGCTACTTTTCCGAGCTCATCCCACTACAAATTTAGGACTGGGAAGATCTTTGGGCCGCCTTTGCTGGGCCATGTATACCAAGAAGTCGGGTCGGGTTATACTCCCAGGAGTTTGGGTCGAAACCATACTAGGACCACTATCAGGTATGAGAAGGCTTTCGAAATCTTGTCACAAACCAATCACTTGTGTATATACAATGATTCAAAACACCCAATTCTTCACAGTGCTCACTCTTTTTGATAGTTGGCTTATAGCAGAATTCGGGGAACATTTTCAAAATAGTATATGAATGATTTGTAGTTCTACGTATGAGACAACAAATCGGAAAAAGGGTAATACCAACATGATTGCAACGACAAAGGTGCCAAGCAGTCGATAAGGTCCCCTTTACAACTCCATACTTCTTGTAAGCAATCATCGAATACTCACTGAATCTCGGAACATACCAACAACTATTTGGCAACAAGGGCAAGATTTCCCCTGTCACAGTCACCATTACAACACGCCCAACAAGATTAACTAATGAAAAGTGTCGAATGCGACACAGTCGATAGTTTTTCATGGAGTAAAATACGGGTAAAATAAGCCATAGCACTTGATTCTACCAACTTCTCTACTCGACCACCCAAGCTGACATTCCCAATTATATTCCATTTCATGTTTTTATTGCGGGAAGTTTATGAAAGTTTACTAAATCACATATAAATTTATCTAAATCGTTGAATAATTTGACGTTGAATGAGGAAGAACTCATGTTTGTAGAGCCTTGGTATAGATAATGCTGCTTTAACACCTACTGGCCCTTTCATCATCTGAAACCCGACATAAAAACCAAATGAATTTTACAAAAAATATCATTAATTTTTATTTTTTTTTAACAAGAAACCCACGTTATATTATTAAAGCATCAAAGTACAACAAAAGCCACCTAAAACCATAGGAATCAATGCAAAACAACCAAACAACCACAAAGACATGACCCCATTATGGATAATAACAAAGTAGATAAGCTTGAACAGAAGAGTGCAGAGACTACCAGAAGTAATCTATCCTCAAACCATACATAAGATGAGGTTGGATAAAAGAACTACCCTCGGTAAGCTAACATAACTCAAGAAATCATCACTCGAACTTACCTTATGCACCGGTCTAACCCGAATCCTTCATTGAACAATAAACAACCCCAAAACGACGCCGTTCTTTCCACTACCAAAAATCTAAAGAAGAAAAACCTGCAGAAAGTAACAATAAAATGACTGGCAAACTAACAGTTGAACGAAACATATAGAACTCGTTTTGGCCACACTTATGAATCAACCCAATATGATTGGTCTAAAATTGTGGATATGTTAGTTTATTTATTTATTTTTTTATCGCTATTATTTTAAACAATTAATTCCAGTCTAGCGATTTATACCGCAAGTGCACGGTGTCAAGTTTTAGTATAGTGATATAAAAGAAAGGATGTCGAACCCACAGGGACTAACGTATAAGTACCAAATAAAATTAGCAAAATTATATTTAGCCTACGAAATAAGTGATTGATTATCTAATTAAACTGAAAACTTAAAAACTCAAAAATAAAACAACTCATTTGAAGATGCGAAGGAATTTCGCTCAAGAAATTTATCAAGATGTTGGTTCAAATGTGTTATCGTCAAGGATTTGCTTGTTAAAATAATTACTAATCAATCAATTCTTAAGGTGACGGATTTCCGAATATAATCAATACACTTTCTCAAGCTATATTTAATATTAAATTAACACAAGTAACTTTCGTTCACTTAAACCAATTTAATATCGAACAAATCTCGATGAAAACCGTTAACTTTAAATCTCTCAATTCAAAGTGATCATGTATGTGATTTAATCTCTCGATCTAAATCTTAAACATACAACATGAATTATTGTAGCGTATTATAATTTCATCTCTCGATCTCAATTATAATTCACAAATTCAATCAAAGTTAGCTAGGCTTTGATAGCATTAAGGTTATAATTCATGTACATAAGAGTTAATACACTCAAGCACAACCAAATCAATCACAAAATTCCTTAAAATTGATAAAATAAACTTAATTATATTCAAATCAAATTAACAAGATGTCTAATCGTTTATCAACCTCAAAAACATCCAATAAATCTGAAAATCAAAATAACTAGAGTTTAGAAATACGATAACGTATGAGCGAAACCGTGCGTTGAACGATACTTCTTCTCTTGCTTCCTTCCTTGCACTTCAAAGGATTTCTCTAACCTTGGATTGTTCTTGGAAGATGATAGGCGGCCCAAAAATATCTTTTAGGGTCTGATTATACTCTGAATATTGGCCTCCAATTTCGTACCCTACTTCCCTAATTTATAGAGGATGGGGTGTATGGAAGAGTTTCCAAAAATCAAACCAAATCAAGTCTTTAATTTTCTGAAAATTCTGCGTCTCGATTGATCGGTGCATATGTCTCGATCGATCGAGCACCTTTAATTCCCGGACCTGATTTTCTCTGCCTGGCTCGATCGATTGAGGGTAAGCTTCCGATCGATCGAGCTTTCTTCACTTTTTCTTGCCAAATCTCTGCCACGCTCGCTCGATCGATCGATCACAAGTTTCCGATCGATCGAGCTTTCTTCCATTCGCTTTGTAAATCTTATGCCACTCTCGATCGATCGAGAATTATGCACTGATCAATCGAGCTCTGCTTTTCTTTGTTGGCCAAAACTTCTGTCACCTTCGATCGATCGCCTTCCATGTCCGATCGATCGGTCATACCAGAATCCAATTTCTTCATTTCTTGGCTCGGTTTGATCCTTTTTCTTCATTCTAGCTCAATTCTTCGACTTTCCACCTAGATTCCTGAAACAATCAAATAAATACCAAAAGCATAACATCTTCCCGGAATCTACACGAAAATATATATAAATAAAAGCACAAATACACGTAATAATCAACCCTATCAAATTTTATTTAAAATATTTTGTGTTTTAATATTCCATTGGTGTATGTGAGTCCAAAACGAATACATACAAATGCCCATACAAATCCTTTCCGGAATTAGGGTTGTTGATTTTATATAACACAACTCATATCCTCTGTTCTTAATATAGTGTAGAGATGATTGACAAGATTATTACATTATAGTTTATAAATATTTATGTCATGATCGAAAATTTTATATGACCATGCATACGCATATTTTGACATTTCATATGTGCTTTGGAAAATATAGAGGTTGGGAATAAAATAAATTTGAAGAATAATCAATAGAATAGATTTTAACTGACTAGATTTAATATATTGAATAAATTTAAGGAATAAATTTAATATATTGAATAGATTTGAAAATATTAAATATATATTGAATATAGTGAATAAAAGTTGAATATATTGAATAAAAGTTGAATATATTGAATAAAAAGTGAAATAGTGATTAAATTTAAGGAATATATGTTGAAGGGTCACTGTGTAATTTTTGAAATTTGGAAAAAAAAAAGAAAAAAAAAAGAAAAAATGGGGAACCGACTTCAATATTGGAGATTTGCAGACAGTCACACTTTCACGAGGTGTAAATGCCGTGAGAATTTGCAAGAGGGAAGAGAAAAAGAAATTCTGGATTTGCAAGAGGGAAGAGAAAAAGAAATTCTGGATTTCGTCGATTTTCGGACTTCGAAACGACTTCAAAACGAGAAAATAAGTACATATTTGGAATCTTCGCCTCGCTACCTTCCTTTTCAGGTAGTTTTTCTTTACTTTTTCTTATGTTTATGTTATTGCTTAATTTGAAATAATGGCCAAAGAATATATATGTGACAGATTAAACAATGATAAACAATATGTAACAAAAAAGTTGAGATTATGTTGTAGTTTCGAATTAATACAAATTTTATGAGTACAAAAAGTCATGTGCATATAACGGTTATACTAAATTTGATTTGAGAAAACTTAATTGTAACTTTGAGAAATAATGAATAGTAGAAAGTAATATTATGAATATTTCATACATAACTGTAATTAATTCATATTAAACATATGATATTAAGCTTAGTTGTGCATTTGAACTGCACTTATATGTTCTATTTTCGATACCGGCACCAGTAAGACGAATTAAGCGATTCCTACGAGATAGGAGTATCGATTGTGAGTATATCCTTATAACTTGGCATTTAACTTTATATGAGTGTGTGGTTTGTGTTATATGAGTAACTTGAATTGGTGAATGGATTGAAATAAATGTCATATGAGGTGCAAGAACTAAATTGAGTTCTTAAATGTGTACATGCCGGGAGTGATATTATACGATCTATATGATGTTATCATTATGGCATGTGCATCCATAAGATATTAAAGAACTATGTCATGGCCGCTAATGACCTTGAACCATGTGTTATTGCATTCTGAGTACGGTCAGAACTAAAAGAATATCGATGCCGAGTTAATTGAGAACTCAAAAGGGGATCTACAGAGTGTCATGCCATATCGTGATCACGGATTGTTCTTGGTATTAGTTGGTGCCTAACAGACTAACAATAGGTACATACATGTGCATCATTTCATTTTATATGAATCATGTGAATTGATGTAAAGATTATGATGAATCATGTAATTATATTCATGTGCTTATGTGGATATAAATTATATGCTTATGTGATGTTAAATACTACGTTATTTGAATATGCTCATTGAGAATGCAATTTACCAAATGCAAATGTTGATTTTCAGTTGATGCAGATAAAGTTTGAACATACAAGGTATTTCTGCATATTTTGAAAGTATGGATCCAAGGTCGGCTGGCTGACCCTAGTACTTCTCCCTCAGCTCATCATTTGCATATATTGTATAGGTTTTTGTTTGGGTTGTGAGGGGTACAACCTTGGTTATTTTTATGGCATACATATCTCTATATGCCTTGTAATTATAATATGCTAAAAGTCTTGATTGGATGATATGAAATTGCAAGTTTCGCTGCCATTAAATATTTGTTATATGCCTCATGTGTATGTATTATGTGTAAGAGGTGTCACAATTTATTCCCAAGTATGCAGTCACACACGGAAAATTTGAAGCTACTCTCACGAACAATGCCCCAAGATAGGGTCCATAGTTGATTTTAATTTTTTGTGAAATATTCTATATTAATAATGATTGTACAGTAAGAATGACAACATCAAACTAAAAAAATAACACTTATATCCAATTACATGTAACGGTGTTAACGAGTCGAACTTTTAGCACAATTAGCACGCAGCTACCTTAGCCAGTCTAAAAATTAGGATCAGCATTAAAAAACTCTTTGATTAAATATATAAAATCAAAACTTATATAAATTTGGCCATCAATTAAGTAATTTTTTAGAATCAGGCTTTAATTATTGAACTAAATTCCAATTATGTCATTTAACCTGTTTTCTCTTTCTCACCCTTGATGCTTATTCTCTTTCTAAAGAGTAAAGACAATCTCATTTCCCGTACTTATAGTTTTTTTTATTTTTTTAGTTAATAAAAGTAAATATCATAACAAATAAATTGATATTAATAAAGAACAATAATAATAATAATATATTAACGAAATTAGTGGTGAACAAAATTTCTATTAAACAAACAATTGACCACCGATTTATTCAAAAATTAGATTCGTTTTATTTTTAAAAAAAGCGATTAAACTGGTTTATTTGATTTGATTACAAAAAAAAAATTGGTTAACTAAATAAACTAAATTTTAAATAAAAATATATTCTTAAAAATTCAATTTTATAGTGTTTTTAGAAAAAAAGATATTTTGAAAAAAAATTAAAAATTTAGTTAATTCAGATAATCAAAATAATCGAATTTAATTCGGTTCGATTTGCAGAAAGAATCTTATTTGATTAAGTTTTTGGTAATTAATAATGATGTAAAAAGTATAAATAAAATAACATTTTAGGATTTTTTTTAAGTAAAGAAGATGATTTTATAAAAAATTTGCCTCGGCCTGCCTTCCCTTTCCTGATTCCCGCATGAAATTCCATTCTGTTCTTCGCACGTACACTTTCCTAATTCCAATGGCTTCACAGAAACCGAAGCAAACCGAAAGAATCCGAGGATCCAAAATTGAATTAAAGCCACCCTAAACACTTCCACGCGCCGCCCTAATTTTGACGAATGGCGCTGGCCCACAATCCACGTCAGCAGAAACAGCCGGCGCCACTTAATTCCTCCACTGCCGCCACCTCGCATACCTAATCTATAATATATACTCCATCAGCTAGCTATCTAACAGAAAACTTTAATAGATTGCACAAGATTCTTCGTGAACCCATCAATTAAAGCTTCATCACGAGTCTGCTGAATGGTTTCTAGGTTAAAAAGTGCAGCTGTGTATAAAGGATTATATCGGGGTTCTTATAATCTTAAGAGAGTTCGGGCTGTGAAAATGGAGGAGGAACAAGAGTGCAAGACTCCGAAGAACCAGGAGTGCCAAATACAGGCGGCGCTGGTTTGTCCGCCGCCACCGAGGAAGAAGAATATGGAGGCTCGGACGAAACGGGTTCAGCCTGAGAAAGGATACTTCCACCCTCCTGAGCTTGATTCCTTTTTTGACAGCGTGACGAGGCGAGCAGCTTGGACTTATGTTTAACTTGTCTTCTTGGAATCTATTGGTTGTTCTTCCTTCTCCATCTCATCTTCTTCCGTTTCTAACAAGAAAGACATAATGAATAATGAACCGTTTCGGATTTCTCAAGTTATTGTTGAAATGTTTTTAAAAACTAATTTTATTTTAAGAATTGTTTATGTATATGACTTTTGTATGGTTATGTTCTTCAGAATTCATAGTCTATCAAAATTAAATGTTTATTTATATTAATAAATGACTATTTTCTAAATCCTTTTTGTCTAAATATGTTGATCCCAAATCCCGGGCGTACCTACGAAAGAGAATCATTGAGCATGGCGAGGCTGCCTCAAAGCCATAGCCAAAGGGGAAAAAAGAAACCCACATCCACTAGTAGCCCCATGTCCACCTCCATGACCACCATCTAAACCAACCCCGCCACCCACCCAAAACACCCCAAGTCCGCACCCACTACCTAGTACAACTCCTTGCACCCCCAATGAGGTCATCGTCCCATCCGAGTCCACCACCTAGGCCACCACCATGACCAAGGCCGCCTCCTAAACCACTGCCACCACCACCTCGTCCACCACCAGCACCGCCACCACCCCAAACATAAACATAAACCAAAGCCTCGTCTGCGGCGTGCACCAAAGCCCTAGAATACCATTTGCCCAAGAAGGACTCCATACCCAGATCAAAGATAAATTTAGTGTAGATAAAACTGATAACTGAACCTGTAAACAAGGAGAATGCAAGAAAATCGATCGACGATTAAAGGGAAAGAAAAAGCTTCACAAGGAAGCAAAGGGGAAAACCCTCTCGCGTAGAGACAAGAACTAGTATCCTATTTTTAATAAATCTTTCATTTTGATAATTAAAAGAATAAAAAAATTATAAAGAGAGGTAAAAGATAAGCATTTAGGTATATAATTGGAGCCTTGGAGGATATGGAATCTCTACTAATTTCTTAAAAAATTGCACAAGATTAATGTTGATTCTTTTCTTAGTACAATTTTGTAGCTACTTTCAACCATAAAAATTAAAAGAAAGAAAGAACTTTTATATTCTAAAAATTTGAAGTAAAAGTTTGAAGAGAGGATGATAACCCTGCTAGCTAGACCCTCTGATTCGTGACCATTTTATTGGTTTTGGTTTAAGGAATCGCTAACTTTTATGGGGTATTTTCATTGTTAATTTCTATGATCGATAGAGTAAAGTCTTGTATGGATCGGGTTCTGCCATAAACAACACATATAAAAGCTTATTGTGAATAGTTAGCTAGGGTTTCTTTTTTGTAGGACCCGATCCATGCATGCATGAAAAGCTTTGCAAAAAAGGTGTAATAGCTAGCTAGGGTTTCTTTCTTTTTTCCTGGAGATATATAAAAGTTTTATGTGAATCACGGCGGAGAAGCCGAGACTAATTTCGGAGAATCCCAGAATGTTATCAAGAGGACAATGCAAGTCTTGTAATTTTTTCTCACATGATTGAGGTTAGACACCTTTTGTCTTGGTTTGAGCGACGCAACCGCCACTTCATCTTTATAAGTTAAAGCTTAATATTGAAGTTTCCTTCCGGTGGCATTTAGAAATATCCTAGTATTAACAATAATGTCCTGTCTCTCTATCCATCCCATTGAAATCTTGTGATTTATGAATGAAGAAATGAAGTAAGAACGATCACCCCAAAATATTCTCCTTCCTACGTCGTTTGTGCTCCTCCTCGACTTAGGGTTGTCGTCAATTATCCGGCAATTCGATTTTTTTGGGGTGGACTTAGGGCATCGATTGTGGTGTGGTGTAATTTGGGGAAAAACATTTAGGGATTTAAATGGATGTTATTTGAAAGCATGTGCAGATCATATTTTGTCTCTGTTTGAACTTGACGGTGGATTTAACATCTAGGACTGATGTGTGACAAATTTAAAAAAACTATAGGGACTATCAGGTCACTGAAACATGAGGAATTAAACTGGGAACAGACATAAACTTCGTGACCATTAATGTATTATCATGTTTTATTATATATAATAAATAATCGATAATTGATACGTGACATGTCTAGAAATATATATTTTGTATGAAACCAATTAATGTATTCTATGATACTTAAATTATAACAAGACCATGCTAAAATTCCACAAAAATAACTTTTGCTTCATATATATCAATATGCATATATAAGAATGAGTGCTTGCTACTTACATAAAACCTTGATTAGTGGTACTAAAGTAACTCAAATATTTTAAATCATACAGCAACTCAATTGTCATGTTAGGAACGTTCTATCGGCTCTAATAATTGGTGCTCTTCAACATCTGTTTAACTTGGATTACACATCTAATACCTGTTATGCAAAAATTCGAGTTCGTGTATATTAACTATGAAACATTTTACATTGTATAACGTAAATTTAGCTTGTATGTTTGCATTTTGCAACCTGATACAAACATTGGTCTTGAAGTAAGTATAGTTAGACAGTACTGGATCCTAACATTTGTCTGTCACTCTGGGCCTCAGTAGTGGACTGGGATTCAAAGGAACTGTGATAAAAAACTTACAAGAGATTTTGCCCATGGATATATCTGATTTTCTGTCTATAAATTTATCCTAAAGTTGCTTAAGTACGTATTCCCAGAAATTTATTTACATAATGTATCGTGAATGAAATTGGGAATGACTGGTTTGAGTAATTTACCGTTCAGTCATCAAAGTTTAAGTAACACAATTCAGTTTCTAAAGTTTTAAAAAAATTTCACTTCAGTCCCATGTTGACAGATTGTACACCCACAATTAATGTGGGTGGTTGGCAGTTTAGAAGTCGGGGAGATGGCAGTTGGGAGATGTGCATTTAATGCACATCTTCAACACTAAAAATAGAGCTCATTTACTTCCTTTTAAATCATTCCATTTCAGTGTGTTCTATCATATATCTACATTTGAGTGTGTATTCTATCATATTTGTGAGGTAGTTTTTTCTCCTATATTGAGATGGTTAGTCTCTTTGAAAGATAGTGAGAGATTGTAACCCACAAAATATTATAGTGAAATTTTGTCATCTTGTCCGTGGTTTTTACCCTAATAATCTTTAGGGGTTTTCCACGTAAATTTCGGTGTCCATTTTTTTCTTCCTTTTTGGTATTTCAATCTCATGTTGCCGCACCTGGGCCAACAAGTGGTATCAGAGCCTCGTTGTAAAAATTTTAAAAATTCTAAGTATGCTCTGTGGTTGCAGTCTTGATTGATCTTCCACATCAGAAAAATTTTTTGAGATATTTTTTTTATTGGGGCAATTTATTGTTGTCAAAATGGCGGCACAGTTTGAGATTGAAAAATTCAACGGAAGCAATTTCATGTTGTGGAAAATAAAGGTGCAAGCAGTTCTACGAAAAGATCGTTGCTTGGCGGCCATTAGAGATAGGTCGAAGGAGGGCATAGATGATGAAAAGTGGAATGAGATGAACGATAATGCTATTGTCAATCTGCATTTGGCTGTAGCAGATGAAGTTTTGTCAAGTATTGCTGAAAAGAAAAATGCCAAAGATATTTGGGATACTCTGACAAACCTGTACGAGGTCAAGTCACTGCACAACAAGATTTTCCTAAAGAGAAGGCTTTATCTCTTCGGATGGTGGAATCCTCATCAGTGACCGACCTTATCAATGTTTTTAATACTCTATTTGCCCAGCTCACTTCTTTGGGGGCATAAAATAGAGGAAGTTGAACGTGCGGAGCTTCTACTTCAAAGTCTGCCAGATTCATATGATCAACTCATCATCAATCTGACCAACAATATCACTACTGATATGTTAGTCTTCAACAATGCTGCAGCCGCGGTTCTTGAAGAAGAAAGCAGTCGCAAAAATAAGGAAGACAGGTTGGCAAGTTCGAAGCTTGCAGAGGCTTTGTCGATGATGAGAGGAAGATCGACGGAGCACGACTCCAGTGGGAGCCACAAGTATGGTAGATCCAAATCCAGAAGTAAGAAGAAGAATTTTTACTGCTATAAATATGGTGGTAAATGTCACTTCAAGAAAGATTGTACGAGTAAGAAGAGTACTGAAAAAGATTCTCAAGGAAATGGTGCAAGTACCTCAAACGGTGGAGAAATACTATTCAGCGAAGCAACAACCATTGCGGAAGGCAAACAAATATTTTATGACACAAGGATAATGGATTCAGGAGCGACATCGCACATGACATCTCGAAGAGAATGGTTTGATCGATATGAACCAGTATCAGAAGGATCTGTATTAATTGGGAATGATCATGCCTTTGAAATTGCATGGGTGAGAACCATCAAAATTAAAATGTTTGATTATACTATTAACACCATACAAGGGGTACGACATGTGAAGAGCCTGACAAAGAATCTTTTGTCTTTGGGACAACTTGATGAATCGAGTACAAGACCCGTATCGAAAATGAGATCATGAAGATCGTAAGAGGAGCGCTTGTAGTAATGAAGGCGGAAAATATTGCTGCAAAAAATATATATATACTTTTGGGGGAAACACACAAAGAGGCAGAACTAGTTGTTGCATCTACTAGTTCGGGAGACAACATAACAGTGTTATGACATAGAAAGCTCGGGCATATGTCAGAACGGTGGTTGAAGGTTCTCTCAGAACGGAAGCTGCTGCCTGGGCTTACAAAAGTGTCTCTACCATTTTGTGAGCATTATGTTACCAATAAACAACACAGACTAAAGTTTGGCACATCTATTGCCAAGAATAGCGGCATTTTGGAGCTGATTCATTCTGATGTTTGGCAAACACTGGTTGTATCTCTAGGAGGAGCGATATTTTGTCTCGTTCATTGATGATTTCTCTAGAAGATGCTGGGTTATCCTATCAAGAAGAAATCAGATGTAGGTGTTCAAAGCGCGGGTTGAACGTGACTCTGAAAAGAAGATCAAGTGTTTGAGGACTGACAATGGAGGAGAATATACAAGTGATGAATTTGATGCATTCTGACAAAGAGATGGCATCAAAAGATAATTCACAACAGCTTACACGCCTCAGTAAAATGGAGTGGCAGAGCAGATGAGCATAACTTTGTTGGACAGAATAAGAGCCATGCTGAAGACTGTTGGTCTAGCCAAGTCATTTTGGCCAGAAGCAGTCAAGACCGCCAGTTATATTATAAATCGCTCTCCATCAGTGGCGATTGATCTGAAGACTCCGATGGATGTGTGGTCCAGAAAGCCGTCGGATTATTCTCTGCTACATACATTTGAAAGTTTGGTGTACGTTTTGTACAACAAACAAGAGTTCAAAGTTGGATTCAAAATCCAGAAATTGCATCTTCTTGGGCTATGCTGATGGTGTTAAGGGTATCGTTTGTGGGATCCCACTGCCCACAAACGTATTTCAGCAGGGATGTTATCTTCGAGGAAGTAAAGTTAAGTGAGACAAAGGCACGCTGAATTCAGATACTATTACATTTCATGTGGAAAATAAGATAAAAGAAGATCAAGTTTCTTCTGAGGTATTACCAGAGCACGATGAACAAGAACCATGTGAGTCAGAGGTTCTCAAAGTTCGGCGGTCTACTCGCGAGAGGAGACCACCTGTTTGGCTTTCAGATTATGATACTGAAAGCAGTATTGCATACTGCTTACTGACAGAGGATGATAAGCCATCGAGTTTCCAGGAGGCTACTCGAAGTTTGGATATATACCTATGGATGAAAGCTATGTAGGAAGAATTGGAGGCCTTGGACAAGAATAAAACTTGGGATCTTGTGACACTGCCACGATGACGGAAAGTCATCGGATGGGTCTATGAGATCAAACGTGATGATAACAATCAAGTGGAGCGATACCGTGCAAGATTGGTGGTGAAAGGATATGCTCATAAGGAATGTATAGACTTCAACGAGAAATTTTTCCCTGTGGTCCGGCTTATAACAGTCATAGTAGTATTGGCATTATGTGCGGTGTTTGACCTACATCAAGAACAGCTAGATGTGAAAACATAATTTATTCATGGGGATCTTGAAGAAGAAATCTATATGCTCCAACCAGGATGTTTTGCTGAAATAGGCAAAGAGAACTTAGTTTGCAGGTGAACAAATCTCTGTACGGTCTCAAACAGGCACCGAGGTGTTGGTACAAGAGATTTGATTCCTATATCATGAGATTTTGGTACAACAGACTTAATGCAGATCCTTGTCCATATTACAAGAGATCTGGGGACGATGATTACATTATTTTGTTGTTGTACGTGGACGACATGATGGTAGGAGGCCCCAACAAAGATCGAATCCAAGAATTGAAGGCACAGTTGTCTAGGAAATTTGATATGAAGGACTTGGGACCAGCAAACAAGATTCTATGGATACAAGTTCACCGAGATAGAATTAACAGCAAGATTTGGCTTTCCCAGAGAAATTATTTGAAGAAAATCTTGCAACGCTTCAACATGCAAGATATTAAGCCAATTTCGACCCCTCTTCATGTTAACTTCAAGTTATCCTCCAATATGTGTCCTAGTAGTGAAGCGGAGAGGATGAAAATGTCTCGAGTACCGTATGCATCAGCGGTGGGAAGTTTAATATTCGCTATGATCTGTACAAGACCAGACATTGAACAAGCAGTGGGAGCAGTCAGTCGGTACATGGCAAATCCTCGACAAGAGCATTGGAATACGGTTAAGATGATCCTTAGATACATTAAGGGTACCTCGAGTGCTGTATTATATTATGGAGGATCAAAGTTTACACTCAAGGGCTATGTGGATTCAGATTATGCAGGTGATCCAGATAAAAGAAAATCTACTATTGGATATGTGTTTACACTTGCAAGGGAGTAGTAAGCTGGGTTTCAAAATGTAAACAGTTGTGACATTATCTACAACGGAGGCGGAATATATGGCAGTGACTCAAGCTTGCAAGGAGTCGATATGTATTCAAAGGTTACTGGAGGAGATTGGACACAAACAAGAGAAAGTTTCTTTGTTTTGTGATAGTCATAGTGCCTTACACATTGCAAAGAATCCAGCCTTTCATTCCAGAACGAAACACATTGGAGTACAATTTCACTTTGTACGGGAAGCAGTAGAAGACGAATGTGTGGATATGCAGAAAATCCATACGTAGGATAACATATTTGATTTTCTGATAAAGCCGGTTAATGCTGATAAGTTTGAGTGGTGCATATTCTCAAGTGGCCTAGCAAAAACGTAAGCAGCGGGGTAAGGCAAGATTGAAGGGTGTGGAGATGCGATTGATTCTCAATCAAATCTACCAGTGGGAGAAATGTTAACAGATTGTCTACCCACAATTAATATATGTGGTTGGCAGTTTAGGAGTTGGGTAGATGGCAGTTCGGAGATGTGCATTTAATGCACATCTTCAACCCTATAAATAGAACTCATTTCCTTCATTCTAAATCATTCAATTTTCAGAGTGTTATCTCATATCTCTGCATTTGAGTGTGTATTCTATAATATTTGTGAGGTAGTTTTTTCTCCTATATTGAGAGTGTTAGTCTCTTTGAAAGATAGTGAGAGGTTGTAACCCACAAAACATTATAGTGAAAAATTTTTCAACTTGCCCGTGGTTTTTACCCTAATAATCTTTGGGGGTTTGCCACGTAAATTTCGGTGTCCATTTTATTCTTCATTTTCGTTATTTCTATCTCATGTTGTCGCACATGGGGCCAATATCCCCGGTATTAAGTCGGTCGTAAGAAGCAAATAGAGAGACTGGATCGGGAACATTTTTATAACATTAAAGACTGAGTTGTAAACAAAATAGACTCGATTTTTAGTCCCTAAAGTATGAAATATTTTCGAATCAGTCATTCTCCGTTTGCTTATCACGCCTTACTTAATGTTGGAGACTGAACCGAGAATTTTTTAAATCTTTAGGCACTAAACATGGTTACTGAAAATTTTAGAATGTGGACCAAGAATAGACTCAAACTATGAGATGTTTCAATGTATTATCCCGGCTAATTAGAAAACTATTATGTTCATACATACACAGCGATTAATCATCTAAATTTGATTGGCCCCACACTTGACATATCCTCGTGGGAAAGTTAGAAAAGCTGGCAAATACTTTGATATTTTTGGAGGAGACGAGACAGCACCTATAACTGTTTGTTTTCAGGATTTGTCAGATTTGCACGTGTTGCACCTTTCAATCTTCAACTTTTCTCCGGACCCATTAATTGAATATCTAGCACGAGTCACGACCATTTTTCAATAATCCTAACCAAAATTTGAGCTAACTTCGGGTGGTGATCAAGTCTGCAACAAGGCATAGGGAAAGGGAAGATGTAAGAAATACTTGGGAGTTATACCTTTTTGATACATTCAGTACAGTATTTATGAGAAATTACTTGTATCAAAGTTATACTCAAGAAGGTACTTAAATTCACTTGTGTGAGAGACATGGTTCGCAAAATGGTGGCGGAACGACGGCTAAAGTTGTAAAGTTCTATGCTAAAACGGATGTGTCATTATAACAACGATACATGACTGTTTTGGAGCGGAACGACGATTTAGAGGTTTGGAACGGTAATTTTTTGAAATTTTTTCACTTTTTTTATTTTATAATTTATACGAATTATCTATTTATTATTATTTTAAATTTAACAAAACTCAGTGCCAATAACCGTAATTATCCATGAAATGTCAATGAAATTTGAACAACAATCTACGTGATGCCCTCTTGCGAACATGGTGAGAGGGAGTCAAACTAAACGTGAAGGACCTGCAAAAAGTTAAGGAGAAGGGGCCGCACGAGTGTGGGTCGGGGGGTCGGTGGAGCTCTTATTATTATCTGATGAAAGAATACAACTGCGACTTCATGAGTTGTTGAAGAAGTCGTGGTTACCAACTGGCGCGCTTTCCTAAGTATTCTTGCTGTCCACCCAATTCATGTATTTTTTCTAAGTACTACGATCCCCATTTTGTCATTTGGAGTGAAAAAGATGTTACATTAACGTTGTCTAAAAGTATTAAATGAATTTATATTAACATATTCAAATTTCTTTAGAAATAAATCATTGTGTTAAAAATAAGCTGATAAGATTTTTTTAAAGAAAAAAGTAATATTTCTTTTAAAATTATATAAGTCTTATTCAAAATAACCTCAATATTTATTATTACATCCGATCTTATTCAAAATAACCTCAATTTCGTTTATCTTCCTTCTATTTTTTTTCTTTCTACTTACATTTGCTTTATTCAAACCATTAAAGAGTTTATAAGGCAAACGCACGTGCATGAAGCTCCCATTATGCGTAGGATCCGAGAAAGGGTCGGGCCACTTTGAGCCTAATGTACGCAGTCTTCCCTTTCAATGCAAGATGTTGCTTCCGCTACTTGAACTCGTGACCTCCAAAATCACATGATAGCAATTTTAATCGTTGCGTCAAGGTTCACTCTTAAACTCTTGAATGCTTAAATTTTAAAATAAGTTATCTTTATAATGTAGCTAAACAGGCACTAATTTAATAATTGATTTGAGTTATTTGCGATAATAGGTCTTCAAAAGAGGAGGCTGATGGGACATAATCAATAATTTTGTTACATCAAGAGAGATGGAAACGGAATATTTTTTTTATTTTTTGATTATATATGGATTTTAGAATAAGATTTATGATATTTAAAAAATTAAGCAAGCCATTTAAATTTTCTTATTTTAAATAAAAAATATATTATTCTTATTCAATCTATATCGATCCCGCTGTTATACAAAAGAAGTTCTTGCATGCAAGTTTTATTGCCACTCTATCCATGCATGCTTTAAAATTTTATTATCCATTCAGCTTGGTTTGCTTAGTCAGCAGTGTCAATCGGTCTGATCTATCTGTCTTAATTGATGTGTTTGTTCCGTCTGTTAGAATTAATGGGTTTTAAACATTAAAAGCCCAATATTATTATTAATTTTGTTAATGAGAACAAAATTATGGTAAGTTAATTATGAAAAGCAATTAGGCTAAAGAAATCCCACATTGAGTAATTGAGGCACTTATGGTTTGTTTATATTGAGATACAAATCATTAGAGTGTAGTTAAGTAGTAAAGATCGGTGCCCCTCGCGCGCCGTCCGTCCGCTCCGCTCCGCTCGGCTCGGCACGGCACGTCACGTCACGTCTCGACTCGACTCGACTCGCCTCGCCGCGCCGCGCGTGTCGCTGCCGCGAAGGCAGTCCTATCTTTTTACTACACGGATTTCTGAAATGATTTTTCATATGCCTGAAATGACTTTTCATATGCCTGACTTTTCATATTCTGCTGAGTATTAAGTTTGAGACTTTTTACCTACCTGCAGAATTGATGTCAGATTTAAGTGTGAGACTTAAATCCGAAATGAATATGATGTTAAGTGTTGAGACTTTTCATCTAACCCACTATGCATTGTCATTTAAGTTGTGGCCTTTGGTAGGCCTGCTGTTGCAGCTATATAAGCTGCTCCAGCCTCATTCTTTATCTCATCCCGAATTTGCATTTGCATATCATATCATCTTCTTGAGAGTACTACACACTTCTTAGTGTTCGAGTGAGTCTGTCTGGGTTTCTGCTTCAACCCATACAGAGGTGTTTGGGACGTTGTACCTTGGAACTCTCTTGTCCAGGAGGCCAGAAGTTGTAGACGGGCAATTTAGAGTTTACGGGCACACGGTTTACTGTGGCCTCGTCCAACAACAAAGTTTCTGCCCAGTTTATTTAAACTGTTTGTTGTAAGTTTTTACTGTTTCGAGTATTTTATTATAACAGAGTATTTGTGATCTTCTTATACTTTGTCTATTTGTTTTTCTAAGAAACAGAACCAACAATCGTAAACTCTAAAACTCTTTGTTTGTTTTGTTCTGTTTTATAAAAACTCAGCTTTCTCATTTACTTAAGATATTGTTCATGAATTTTTCAAAGGTTTAAACTTACTGTTTAAAAAAAACTATTTTGATATTATTTGTGCTCTTCTATTTGTGTTCTGTTTTAGCTAATGGCTGACCAGTTTACCCAACCACGTGCTGTGAATAATGAGATTCCGGTGATCAAAGCTAGCGGTACTGAGGCCGCAATGCCAATTCTGAGAAGTCCAATGCCGTTTTCTCAATTTGAGAAACCGGAAAAGTTCAAGGGTTCCAACTTTAAACGTTGGCAACAGAAGATGATGTTCTTCCTTACCACCTTGAACTTGACCAGGTTTCTGAAGGAGGAGAAACCGGTGGAGGACAAAGAGGATCCTCAATCTGCTGTGATAGTTGAGTCCTGGATGAGTGCCGACTACCTTTGTCGTAACTACATACTGAATTCTCTTGACGATGCACTTTTTAATGTGTATTCCCCCAAGGAGACTGCTAAGAATCTTTGGGAATCGTTAGAGATAAAGTACAAAGTTGACGACGCAGGCGCAAAGAAATTTGTAGCCGGGCGATTCCATGACTATCGAATGGTAGATGGCAAGAGCGTTGTTGAGCAATGCGAAGAGCTGCAGCTGATATATCATGAACTTGCTGCCGAAGGTATGGGGCTAAATGATGCTCTCCAAGTGGCGATGATGATTGAAAAATTACCGCCATCTTGGAAGGACTTCAAGAGCTACCTAAAGCACAAGCGAAAGATGATGAGTCTAGAGGATCTTATCAGGAGGCTGCGCATCGAGCAAGACAACCGAAAAGTTGACAAGAAATCATTTGGAATGATTTCCAAGGCCAACGTGGTTGAAGTTGGGGACAACTCCCATGGGAATAAGCGCAAACGTACTTTTGAACCCAAGGGAGATACTCAGACAAGGAGGTTCACCGGTGACTGTTATGTGTGTGGTAAGCCTAACCATAAGGCCAAGGACTGCACTCAACGTCAAAACAACTGCACTCAACGTCAAAACAATGACGGTAAGAGGAAGATAGTTCCTTACAAAGGCAAAGGCAAGAGGCCTGCACATGCCCACATTGCTGAGGACAATCTGAGCTCTGACATGGATGACATGCATCTGAGTGCTGTGGTATCGGAGGTGAATCTTGTTGGAGGGAACTCCAAGGAATGGTGGGTGGACACTGGGGCTACTCGCCACATTTGCGCCAACAAATGGATGTTTAAGACCTATCAACCGGTGAATGATGAGCACTGCTACATGAGAAATTCAGCAGTCTCAAAAGTTGAAGGCAAAGGGACGGTTGTGCTAAAAATGACTTCCGGAAAAGAGTTGACTCTTACCGAGGTGCTCCACGTGCCAGAGATCCGAAAGAATCTCATCTCCGGAGCAGTGCTGAAAAGAAAGGCTTCCGGCTTGTGTTTGAGTCCGACAAAGTCATTCTGTCCAAGGGTGGTATGTTTGTGGGCAAAGGCTACTTGGCCAATAACCTCTTCAAAATGAGTGTAATGACTTTAGCTCCTAAGGTTAAGTCTAATGTAGAGGTTGATGTTGATGTTAATGCAGCATATGAGGCTGGCACAAGCAAAAATAATGTAATGACTGTTGCCAATATGGCTAATAAAACTTTAAAGTTTGATTATTCTTGTGAGTCTTTACATTTGTGGCATGGTAGATTAGGACATGTGAATTATAAGTCCTTACAAAGGCTAATGTCTCTTAATCTATTGCCTAAATTTAACATCAATCATAAACACAAGTGTGAGACTTGTGTAGATGCCAAATTTACCAAGTCATCATTCCACTCAATTGAGCGAAGCACCGAACCGTTAAACTTGATTCATACGGATGTATGCGATCTAAAGTATGTACAATCTAGAGGCGGTAAAAATTATTTCATAACATTTATCGATGATTGTACAAGATATTGTTATGTCTACTTAATGAGAAGTAAAGACGAAGCAATTGATATGTTCATTCACTATAAGAATGAAGTTGAGAATCAACTTGATAAAAAGATTAAAATTCTTCGAAGTGATCGAGGCGGTGAATATGAGTCACCATTTGCACAAATATGTGCTGAGAGTGGCATTATTCATCAAACCACTGCGCCTTATTCTCCCGAGCAAAATGGTATTGCTGAAAGGAAGAATAGAACGCTTAAGGAAATGATGAATGCAATGCTTATAAGTTCCGACTTACCTAGGAATTTATGGGGAGAAGCTCTGCTTTCCGCCAACTATGTGCTAAACAGAATACCACATAAGAAGTTGGATAAAACGCCTTATGAATTGTGGAAAGGACGCTCACCTAGCTACAAGTTTTTAAGGGTTTGGGGCTGTCTAGCAAAGGTACCAATTCCTCCTCCTAAACGGACTAGGATAGGACCTAAGACAGTAGATTGTGTATTTATCGGATATGCACAAGATAGTAGTGCCTATCGTTTTCTAGTGCATAAATCAGATAATGCAGAAATGCATGTAAATACTATCATTGAGGCTAGGGATGCTTCGTTCTTTCAGGAAATCTTTCCCCACAAAACTCCGACAATGCCTGAAACCAATGTTGAGAGAAATGTGGGGGATAGAGAATCTCAAGAGAATGTAGAATCGCCTAGACGAAGCAAAAGAGCGAGAAAAGAGAAATCTTTTGGCTCGGATTTTCTAACATAATCTGTTGGAAAAAGATCCGACTACTTTCAAAGAAGCAATGTCTTCACAAGACTCTGATCTTTGGAAAGAAGCGGTGAACAGTGAGATAGAATCTATCTTACATAATCATACTTGGGAACTAGTGGATCTTCCTGCAGGTTGTAAACCACTAGGCCACAAGTGGATCTTCAAGAGGAAGATGAAAGCTGATGGTACTGTAGATAAGTACAAGGCTAGACTTGTAGTAAAAGGCTACAGACAAACTGAAGGTGTTGATTATTTCGACACATACGCTCCTGTATCCCGGAAAACATCTATAAGGTTGATAATTGCGTTTGCTGCATTATATAACCTAGAGATCCATCAAATGGATGTTAAAACGGCTTTTCTAAATGGAGAGTTAGAAGAGGAGGTTTACATGGAACAACCTGAAGGGTTTGTAGTTCCAGGTAAAGAACGAAGGTGTGTAAACTTGTGAAATCCTTGTATGGATTAAAACAAGCACCTAAACAATGGCACGAAAAATTTGATAGCGTCATGCTTTCAAATGGGTTTAAAACAAACCAATGCGATAAGTGTGTCTACGTGAAAGGAGACAATACAAACTATGTAATAGTATGTCTATACGTAGATGACATGATAATTGTTGGTAATAACGATAACATCAAAATTACCAAGAAAATGTTGTCACGAAATTTTGAGATGAAAGACCTAGGTCTTGCAGATGTGATTCTTGGAATGAAGATCACCAAACATGCAGATGGATATTTTCTCTCCCAGGGTCATTATGTCGAGAAGATACTTGACAAGTTTGACAAGGGAAATAATACCATCGCTAGAACACCTATGGAAGTGGTGTCAAATCTTTGCAAGAATCGCGGAGAAGGTGTGCAACAACTTGAGTACTCTAGAGTCATAGGCAGTCTCATGTACCTCATGGATTGCACTAGACCTGATATAGCTAATTCTGTCAATACATTGAGCAGATATACGAGTAATCCCAGTTATGAGCACTGGAAGGCAGTAGTTCGAGTTCTTAGATATCTAAGATATACTTCTAACTACGGACTACATTATACGAGATACCCAGCAGTAATTGAAGGGTATTCAGATGCGAATTGGATATCGGACTCCAAAAATATAAAATCTACGAGTGGATATATATTTATAATTGGCGGTGCTGCTATTTCATGGAAATCATGCAAACAGACATGCATTGCTAGATCAACTATGGAATCTGAGTTCATAGCTTTAGATCTTGCGGCAGAAGAAGCTGATTGGCTTCGGAGTTTCTTGGAGGATATTCCAATGTGGTCAAAACCAATGCCACCCATTAGTTTGCACTGTGATAGTCAGTCAGCTATGGGAAGAGCACATAACAATGTGTATAATGGGAAATCAAGACACATTCGTCGGAGACATAAATCTGTGAGAAATTTACTAAAAATCGGTGTCATTTCTTTAGATTATGTGAAGTCTAAAGAAAACATTGCAGACCCATTTACGAAAGGTCTGACGAGAGACCGAGTAGAGGTTTCATCGAGGGGAATGGGGTTGAAGCCCATGAAATTGATTTCCAACCATGATGGCAACCCAACCTGAATTGTAAAATCCGATTTGCAGGTTCAATGGGAAAACCGAATTGTGGGGGGGATCGAACAAAGCACTCGGGAAATTGAGTTCCTTACCTATTCCTGTGATGAAAGAGTGATAGACCTGTACTTTGGGAAGGCTGAGCTCATGCTCTTAATGATTCTTCTATCTCGAGATGATAAAGTGGGGTATTACAGGATACTCTTTAGGAGAAATCACCTATGTCGAATGTGAAGGGGCCGCTTCTATGAGATGACCTGAGGGCTAAATCTCTAGAGCATTCGATGAAACATCCAAGGCAGTCCAGGGCCAAAATGGACAACAACGAAAGAACCAATAATAGTGTGGAGATGAAGCTGTGTGAGTATTGTTGTCTTGTTATACATAAAACGTCGAACAGTTCAAGGCATCGCGTCCACTGGTTGACAAGTATATCCGATGATACTTTACTAAGGAAGGTTCAAGGTTAATCACCACCTATCCTGATGCAGTGGATTCTCAAAGTACTCTCAAATCTTCATCTAGGTGCATTGTGTAATTTTTTCGCCATATTGCATTCATGTGGGGGATTGTTAGAATTAATGGGTTTTAAACATTAAAAGCCCAATATTATTATTAATTTTGTTAATGAGAACAAAATTATGGTAAGTTAATTATGAAAGGCAATTAGGCTAAAGAAATCCCACATTGAGTAATTGAGGCACTTATGGTTTGTTTATATTGAGATACAAATCATTAGAGTGTAGTTAAGTAGTAAAGATGGGTGCCCCTCGCGCGCCGTCCGTCCGTCCGCTCCGCTCGGCTCGGCACGGCACGTCACGTCACGTCTCGACTCGACTCGACTCGACTCGACTCGACTCGCCTCGCCTCGCCGCGCCGCGCCGCGCGTGTCGCGGCCGCGAAGGCAGTCCTATCTTTTTACTACACGGATTTCTGAAATGATTTTTCATATGCCTGAAATGACTTTTCATATGCCTGACTTTTCATATTCTGCTGAGTATTAAGTTTGAGACTTTTTACCTACCTGCAGAATTGATGTCAGATTTAAGTGTGAGACTTAAATCCGAAATGAATATGATGTTAAGTGTTGAGACTTTTCATCTAACCCACTATGCATTGTCATTTAAGTTGTGGCCTTTGGTAGGCCTGCTGTTGCAGCTATATAAGCTGCTCCAGCCTCATTCTTTATCTCATCCCGAATTTGCATTTGCATATCATATCATCTTCTTGAGAGTACTACACACTTCTTAGTGTTCGAGTGAGTCTGTCTGGGTTTCTGCTTCAACCCATACAGAGGTGTTTGGGACGTTGTACCTTAGAACTCTCTTGTCCAGGAGGCCAGAAGTTGTAGGCGGGCAATTTAGAGTTTACGGGCACACGGTTTACTGTGGCCTCGTCCAACAACAAAGTTTCTGCCCAGTTTATTTAAACTGTTTGTTGTAAGTTTTTACTGTTTCGAGTATTTTATTATAACAGAGTATTTGTGATCTTCTTATGCTTTGTCTATTTGTTTTTCTAAGAAACAGAACCAACACCGTCATCTTCAATGTTATTGGTATGATATGTTCTGTTTTGTCATCTTTGAAATATGATACTAAAATAACTCAACGTTATATTGTTTCTCTTGGATACGATTTGTTTCTTGAAGGGTTCATCGAAGTTGAAAAAATATATACCGGATTTTTTTCTCCTTAATGATTTGAAAAAAAAAAATTAGAAAAAGAATTATATACATGTAATGATATTAATACAATAGTACAGTATATTGACCATGAATGAAAACAGTAAAATTAAAATAGTGAGAAAGATGTGAGAAGGATGATAAATATACATTGAAGACTAAAAAAAAAAAAGATAATTATGTTTGATTTTACTTGATGAGAAAAAAAAATAAATCAAACACTGAATTGTTTTTGTCAAATTTTTTTTTTTTTTAAATAATTGATCTTATATTTCTTTATAATCTCTTCACGCGTCGAAGTACATGACAACCCTTTTTCCCCCCGAAAACAGTACGTGATAGCTTTTATATACGTTACCTTGAATGTTTTCTAAACTACTGTAGGAAGGCTGACTACAAAATTATCTTATTCAATGTGTAAACGGGGAAGTTCTTGTATGTATCGGGTCTTGTTATATATCAAAATTATGTTCTTGAATGTTGCTGAGAATTGTCTTATATTGAGAATTTTGAAATACATAAACTATTCCACTAATAATCAATTAAGTTTGAGTTGAAACCACATGTATTCTTAATACATGTGTAAATGGGGAAATTCTTGTATGTACAATCATACAATGCGTACACCAGGAGGCTCGTAAGATGAATTCTTTAAGACTACATTTTGATAAGGTATTTAGATTTTAGAAAAGATTTAAAATCAAAATGTTAGAAAATATATTGATTTGAAATAACATATAGTTGAATGTTATTTTAAATATTTTAAACTGGGAGAAAAATAAAATAATTTGTTTGCTCAAATATATAATATGATTTGAGTTAATAATTTGCAATCCAATCATTTCATATCCTCTCAAGGCAATTTACGGTTGGATGTATATGATTAATTAGGTGGAAATAGATCTAACTTGAAATCTATCCCTAATTATTAATAAAAATATTTAAGTTGAAATCTAATTCAATTAAATGAAACTCTTCCAACCAAGTGTTTAGTAAATTTCTTCCATACCTAGTATCAAATTTTCATTTCTTTAATATGGATATACGAGCTCGAACTATAGACCTTCTCGATAAAACAGATCAAACTTATTATTATTATAAAAAGAGTGAACTTCATATAGATTCTCTCTAGTTTTATAATTATCGTTTTAACCTATTTAGTTTGAATAATAGCATCTACTCCCATACAATGTATTTTTATGTGGGAAGGTAGTTGTAATTTTTCTTATGTATTTACAAACTAGAGGGAGTGTTACTACAATACAACCATTCTACAAGGGAGATAGACGTAATTGTTCAAAGTAGATGGTGAAGTTGTATAACAGTCACTACAAAGGGATATATATATATGGATGAAATACGTACATTCGTACTCCTTTGTAGAACACACTCTCCAATAAAATCATTCTATCTTTTGCAAAAAAAAAAATTAAGAAAGATGTCTCCTCATCAATCTTCAATGCTCATTCCTCTCACGCCAACAGACAAGCATTGCTATGCAACGTCGGAAAATGTAAAATTTCGCCCTTTGTTTCTTCGTAAATCTGCTGCATTTCTCAGTGAAAGATCTGCAAGTCGCGCAACCCTTGTCACTTCCTTCCATGAAATCAATCTTTCCTGTAATAATTTTTGTATATTATTGACAAGTGTTTGGTAGAGGTGGAGTAAGCTATTATATTTTTACAGAAAAAGGGTTTTGGTTTCAAGAAACACCGACTCAAAAATTTCAATTTGCTCCGGTTTTAAGCGTTTCTTGAATTGTATTTGAAATCATAGACAGGTACGAATTAGCCACCATAATCGATGAGCTATATATAATTGGAACTAATGATGATAGGGTTGGGAAATGTGGCCTACCTTTTTATTAACAGCATTTTTTTTTTTGGATAATTGGGGGTGGAGAGTTTAACGGGTCTCAATTTTAAGACGTGTCTTATTTAGAACATTTTGGTGCCATCCGGACTAGAAGCTCGTGGCGATATAATGTATTTAATGTCATTTGTTGAGTTCAAATCTAGGAAACAGGAATTGGGAGACTGGACTAAGTTTTTCCGCCAGAAGTAGAAGTGTGTACTATATACTATCACAAAACATGCGGTGAGTAAATAAAATCATATATTTCATTAAATAAGTATTTTGGAAAGGATCATTCTTGTGTAAGTTACATGACCTAGGTGAGTTGCAGTACCTCTATAATGCACCATGTTTTTTTTTATCAGTAAAAAGAATTTTATTCCATACGAGTATAACGGGTACTTGAAATCCTGAATTACGATGAAATAAAAACTTTAGATACTATAAATGTTCACTAGATCAAGACAACCAAAAGGTACTAAGGTTAAACAGTTTGATTTTACAGTCAACCAATTCCAGATTATCACTTTGATTGACTCCATAAACTGATAAACACATCAAGATTTCTTCCACTTGCCTAAAGATTATTCTGTTTCTTACATGTTACAGAATGCCAAATTGCGTCACACTTTTCCTGATTTTGCCTATTCACACTCTGCCCTTTTTAACCTATATAAATTTCTAATACATTATAATTTATATATATGTACAGAATGTGGAATTTGTTGGAAAATTATGAAAAATATTAATGCTCGATCGTTGGAAAATTATAAAAAAAAATTAATGCTCGAAAAAAATTAATGCTCGATCGTTGGAAAATTATAAAAAAAAATTAATGCTCGATCGATCGAGCGGGCCAGAAAAATTCGTGCCTTTTTGAACAGTAGCTCGATCGATTGAACATTGTATCTGTCTTGTGAAATGGTATGTACATTCACGTTTCGGGTGTGATTTTTGGCGATATAGTGCCTCCAAATGGTGTCCATTCGGACTTATTTTGGTATATATATAACGTAACCCCACTTGTTTTAAAAATTGAAATTTTGAAATTCACAAATTTGAGTAATTTTGTGAGTCTTCATCATTGTTATGGTTGAGCGTTTTTAGACATTTGTGGTTTAAAGGATTTGTGATTTGGAGTGCTCCTATCACAAATCGTAGTCGTTGTATCTTGGAGACAAATTGTCAAGTTAAACTGTTAGCTCCGTAGCGGGGCAATATTGTCTTAAGGACATAGATTATAATTCTCGCCTCGACAATTCAAATACAAAGACATTTGTTGTTTTTTGCTTGCTACTTTCCTAAGATACACACCGATAAATTTTATTCTACAATCTTAAGACAATATTAGCAACAAATGGCTTCGTCGAGTGCAACTACGACTCAAGTTCATCGTGGTGAAAGGCCTGAAAAGTTCAATGGGAACGATTTCAAGCGATAACAACAAACGGTGTTGTTTTATTTGACAACCTTGGGGTTGGCAAGGTTCCTCAATGAGGATGCTCCTACTATTATGAAGAGTGAAACCGACAACCAAAAGAGGGCTGCGGTTGGAATCAAAGCGATTTGATGTGCAAGAATTATATTCTCAACGGACTAGACTACACATTATACAATGCAATCCTTTGAGAAAAAAGTATAGATCCGAGGGCATGAAGAAATTCATCGTTGGGCAATTCCTGGATATCAAAATGGTTGATACAAAGCATGTGATAGCACAAGTGCAAGATTTGCAAGTAATCATGCGGAGGGAATGGTTCTAAATGACTCATTTGTCGCCGCTATGATTGAAAAATTGACTCCTCTGTGGAAGGACTTCAAGAACTATCTGAAACACAAACGAAAAGAGACGAGTCTTGAAGATCTTGTGGTTCGACTACGAATCGAGGAGGACAACAAAGTTCCCTAGAGGAAGGCGGGTAGGTTTCAAATGGAACCACGGGCTAACCTAATTGAACAAAGAACCGGATCAATGCGTTAGTTTGACGGTACGGCCTCCAACAATGTCAAGGCGAAAAAGTTCAAAGGAAAATGCTATAAATGTGGAAAGCCCAATCACATGGCGAAAGATTGTCATAATAAAGACGATCGCGGGAAGGATCGTCTCTCAATTGATTTGGATGATCTAGCGCTTACCGCTTAAATTAGATTGTGTACCTTTGAAAGTTGTAAACTCCAAGAATGGAGTGATTCTAAATAAATGTAATGACGATATTGGTTGAAAGCAATAAACATTAATGTTATTACTTCTTGTAGTGAATCTTATGGTTTGTCGCATGATTGTTAGGATCATTTAAACCATAGTTCGCAGCACAAACTGTAATGTTAAATTTATTGCTTATATGGGCACTAAGTTAACAAAATCGTCATTCATTTGTTAGAAGAATTGTAATGTCTCTAGAGTTTACTCACAATGATGTTTGTAATGGAAAGCACATGATATTGTTGTGACTTTTTTGCTATGAAGCAAAAACGAGGCCAGTGAGGTGTTTAAACACTTCAAGAATGAGATTGCAGTAAAATTTAGCAAATGAGTTTTGCTATGGGAAATTGTGAGTATATTATACTTGTGTTGTCTAAGAATTTGACGCTTAAACTTGAATCTGCAAGACTATAAAATCTTGAATTCAAGTTTTAAAGCTTTGTACGCTTAAAACACAAGCGATAAATCGAAGCCACAAATTTTGACTAGGCGTTGTAATATCTCAACTTGGTTCATTTTGAATTTTTAAGCTAGTACGCTTATAACATGAATTTGCAAGATTTAAAATCTTAAATTCAAGTTTTCTAAGTTAGTGCGCTTAAATTGTAAATTGTGAACCGAGTTTGAGAATATTATCAAAGTTCCAACTTTTGTAAGCAAGTACGCTTAAATCCGAAATTTTCAAGAAATGAAATCTTGAATTTGGATTTGTAAGACGATAACGCTTAGAACTTGAAAATTAATAGTTTGAACGCCCGTACAATTCTTGACTATCCCGAAGTTGTGGGGGGTTGCAATTCTATAAGTCAATCACATACTAAGTACCACATTTAGGCAAGTATGAAAAACCTTGTGCTTGAAGGAAATAGAGTTTCGTACAATATTTGAAATGTGGGGGTGCTTGGCTAAACTATAAATATGAAGGCCAAACTAAAGTAATAACAAACGTAAAATGAAAGACATGAAGAGATTGACAAATCATGTTGACGAGTGTGACAAATGTGTACACACTTAAAGCATATATATGCTTGTGTATTGATGAAATGCTCATTGGGGAAGCAATTTAAAAATCATCAAGTAACAAAGAAAAATATTGACTAGACATTTTGATGTATGTGCATCAAGAATGATGCTTGGAATTAAAGTTTCCAAGATATTTGAAGAATTCGAGTTTCAAATTTTAAGTTTTGCTCTTAAATTTCAAGTTTACAAGAAATATAATCTTGAACTTGTAATTTTTTGAGAATCTATGGGCTTAAATATGAATTGTGAATTAAAGTTGAGTATTCCTCTGGTCTCGAATTTTGTAAGAAATAACGCGTTAACAACACTTAAAATTCGATGATGAAAATATCCTAAAAGGATACAATGATGCAAAAGAGGTAATGTGATTACCAAAGCTGAAGATATACTGTTGTGGAATATTCTCTATGCAAAACATATAAAGCTTCTTCGGCCGAGTGGCTTTATAAGTTGTTAGAGAAAAATCATGTACATGCAACTAAAATGTGTTGAGATAATGTTATATGATAAATGATCTCTAGTGTCATAATCATGAGTGATTATATGAAACCGCGGATCCGCATATAAATTGGTTAATCGAGAGATCATGTGAAAGTTTATCAAGGGGAATGAGGTTAAAACCATATAATCAAAATCTCATAGTGGATACCCAACCTTGTTGACTGGAGATCTCAAGATCTAGGTTCAAAAGGGACAACTAAATTATGAGATTGTATAAACACCTTGGAGAATTAATCTCTGACCCATTCCTATGATAAGAGGTGTAGCCTGCAAAAAGGGTACGAGGATAGGCAAAAGGCCTTTAATGATTCCTAAGACATATAAGCATATGTTGGAGTATAGTTTGATACTCTTGTAGGAGATCACCTATGTGAGTGCGAAGTGTTGCCGCTTCAAAGATGAAAAGCACTTATGAAACCAAGCGTGATCCATTGTCGAAACGGACACAACCGTGAGAAACCAATACGAAGGTTAAAATTGTTATGGCGTGGGTTCAATTGTCTTGGTTTACACCAACAACTAAATAATTCAAGACTATAAGTTCACTATTAACTCAAGTAAATTCGATTGAATACTACTACGGAAGATTCAAAGCTGCAATTTATCTCTCCGGATGCCATAATAATTCGTTAAAAGTGCCCAATTGCATACATGCATTAATTTAATTCATGTGGGGGATTGTTAGAAAATTGTGAAAAAAATTAATGCTCGATCGGCCGAGCACTATGTTCGATCGATCGAGCTGGCCAGAAAAATTTGTGCCTTTTTGAACAGTAGCTCGATCAATCGAGCTCCTTGCTCGATCGATCGAGCATTGTATCTGTTTTGTGAAATGATATGTCCATTCACATTTCGAGTGCGATTTTTGGCGATATAGTACCTCCAACTGGTGTCCATTCGGACTTGTTTTTGGTTTACTATATATATAACATAACCCCTCTTGTTTTTTAAAAAATGAAATTTTGAAATTCACATCATATTTGAAGATCAAAATTTGAATAATTTTGTGAGTCTTCATCAATGTTATGGTTGAGTGTTTTTAGACCTTTGTGGTTTAAATGATTTGTGATTTGGAGTGCTCCTATCACAAATCATAGTCGTTATATGTTGTGAGACAAATTGTCAAAGTAAACAGTTAGCACCGTAGCGGGACAATATTGTCTTAAGGACAGAGATTATAAATCTCGCATCGACAATTCTAATATAAAGCCATTTGTTATTTTTGCTTGCTACTTTTCTAAGATACACACTCATAAATTTTGTACTATAGAATTTATACCTAGATTAAAGATTTAGTAATTTATTATATTGGTCTTATAAATTATAAGCAAGCAGTTGATTATGCTAACTGTATGATATCTTCTACTAATCTAGAAGTATATCATGATCATATATAGATTTTTTATTGATGTGCTTTTTTTAGGATTATTGTCATATTTTAGTTGTTCAATCTCACCCAATAACAAACACTTGCATACAAAGTGAACTTTTTTTTTTATATGGGGCGATGATTTTTAACAAGATTTTTGGGCCACCATTTAAACTCGAACTCGAGTCGTTCCAAAAAAAACACGAGAATTTACCACTCGTCTGATGCCGGGGTCTCCGTGGTTATATTATAAGCTAGGGATGGCAACGGGTCGGGTTTGTGATGGGTTTGGCCAATCCCAGGACCTTCCCCGCCCTGCTTAGCCCTAGAACCCGGCGGGTTTACCTGCCCCGCCCGGTTTCAGTTTTTTTATAATAAAAAAAATTTTAGCTAGAAATCAATTTTGAAACACAAAAGTTAAATTTTGTGATTAAATTTCATGTTGTATCTAGTAAATATTTATAATAAGCATTGTAAAACTATCTTTAAGCTCTTAAATATTTATTATTTTGCTCTCATTTCGTTCAAAATGTTCAACTTCTTTAAAATGAACACATGAATTTGATATAAAATTAAATAATGACACTTTATTGTTCAATCAAAGAAGTAAAATGTATATTCAATATCAATTTTTTTTAAAAAAAATTACAAATATATAGCGAGACCGATCCAAGATAGGTTCGACAAATCTGAACCCGTTTTATTGTCATCCCTATTATAAGCAGTCCCTCCTCAATCCTCATACAGTGTAAAAGTATATCTTGGTCTAAGTCGATCAAAATAGTCAAAATTCATTTATTGCTTTTGCAATAATTATTTTACAGACTCGAAAGTATTCATGTGCTCCGGTGGTTTCGATAAGTCCAATTCTATTCTATGAGAGTACATTTATGGATCAAATTACAATAAATGAGTGGGTCCATACATAAAAAAAAAGTGATTCTATAAAAAAAATATATTAATAAATCATTATTAATTTAATATATATGAAACCACTGTGAATACATATACACCAGCTGAATTCACATATGAATCACCACAACCCTAGGGTAAATAAAGGATGAAGCTATTTCCCTTAATGAACGGTTAATTTGATTAGGGATGGCAATGAGATGGGTCTAAATCCGGACCCGTATTGAACCCGTCCCAACATTTCCCTTAATGAATGGTTAATTTGAATATTTGATGTTGTTTTTGAAGGCTGATTAACCGATGAAGTTATTTCCACAAAATCAATGGCTAGTTTGGTGAGCTTAGGCATATCATCACTGTTGATGTGAAATATTTTATGTGGAATATTTTATATCAATTTCATAGTAGTGGTGGATCTACTACTCAGGGATTGTGTGCCCTGAGGATAACATTCAAAATTCCTCAATCAGCATATTGGAGGTATCAATACTGATGGATTGTGGAACGGAATCTAACCATATTGACATACTTTTGTTCTGGGTTTGGTTCCGTTATCATTGAACTGCATTTTTATTTTAATATTTAAAAATATTGTTGCATCTTATTTAATATTCAATGATAATATTATAACATTTTTTGCGGATTTAATATTTCATGTCTCAATTAAAAAGAAATAGGATCTGAATATAATTATGAATTAAATTATTTTTAAATATGTTTATGATTTCGATTCTTATGCAGTTTCTTATTTTTAAGAACTAAAACCAAATCCCAATTTATCCGTTCGAAGATCATCATTTGTTAAATCTGGTAGGGGGTGATGCATGATATAATAAAACATCCATAAATTAATATTCGATAACTTAATAACATCTTTAAAATGATATTTTCTCCGATCCCAACTTGATCTAAACATTATTAATTTAATTCTTGATAAATTAAGAATCTCTCTAATTTAATAAAATTATATGACTTCAATATTATTAATTTATAGAAGTTTTAACGTATATTTGAGGGACAAAACATTGACATTAAAAAATAGTACATGAAATATTAAAAATATTGTTGCTGAATTTGGACAATCACCCGCTTGTTCCTGCCTTATACGTACGATTAATATAACAACACAAAATATATTGTAATTTATATACCTTTTGTAAACTAAGGTACTTAGAAAAAATTCCAATAGTGCTGGGCCAAGTTATAGGCTTAAAAATAAACCCTATCCAAATTTGGGAAAATAAACCCTATCCAAATTTGGGGTTGTTGTATAATGTATACAGTTATTGGCTCTCCTTGCATAGACAGAAGATAAGAAGTGTGATTAATAATAATTACAAATCAATTCTTAAAATTTTAGTAAAAATATTTTCGCAGATATCTTATCATAATAATAGCATTGGGCACCGTTTAGTACAATAAATGAGATGTGATAAGTGAATGATGAATAGTTAAAAAATTTGGTACATCCCACTCATATTAATGTACCAAGCAGTGCATTGAAAAGGGTCTTCTTCCTTTGGAGTAACAAAATCATTTGACGAATCTTTTTAAAATGGGAATGAGATTCAAATAAATGTATGTTTATTGGATGGAACAAGCCCATTATTAGGCTCTCAGCAGGGCCCGTAACTTTATATTATTTAATTTATACCAAAACTTACTTCATAAAAGAATAGCACTTTAGTATACTTATCATATTTTGGGTAATTTTATATTATTTATTTTCTCTTGATCATCATACTAATTTGAGCATCTTGTTGTTTATATTCGAGCTTTGCAGGTTGTGATTTGCCCATTGATTTTTTTATTCACAAAGGAGTCCAATTACGGTGTTTTGGAAATCCTATCCGATGCAGAAGAAAATTAAAAAAACACTGTTAGTCAAGAAAACAGACACCTAGTATTTTCCACTTATTGAACACAATTCTATGTTGTTTCGTGACCTGATGCTAAAGGCACTCTTGGGGTGATCTCATAGTTCCCACGGGGTGGAGATGCTTGAGTCGGTCCATGGCCTTTTTTCACCCCAATATCACCACCCGGGGACTTAACAAGGGGATAATGTCAACTTGTGCCGACCTAGGATAATGAACTCCTGAGCTTGGTGGTGTCTTCAAAACTATAAACAAGTTTTCTTTATTAAATATAAAAAAACAATAGCTCAGCTCCGCCATCAAGATCACGGATCTATTTCTAGAAATGTCAAATGTGAGTCCAAGGAATACATTATTTCTATTACATTTACTACCTCAAACCAGCACTTTGTTTTTAAAGGGGAAAAAAAAAATTTACTCCAGCTCTTTCAGGTTTTTTATCTTGAAATCTCAGCTCTGAGTTCGAACTTTAATTGCTTCACTTTTATTTTTCATGATATTTATGTTTTTTTTTTGGGAAAACTCAAAAAAAATCTCCATTGTCAAACTTAATTATAAAATCAGTCCCTATGTCAGAAAAATTAATTCAAACTACCTACTGCAACTTAAAATTTTTTTCTAACACACTATCTTATTAAAATGACTATAATACCCTTATACTAAAAGTTAAAACTTTTAATTTGAGAAATCATTACAGTCAGTACGAAACCTATACAATTTTGGTACACGTTACACATAAAATCGGTATGAAATTATACAAGTTATACATAAAATTGGTATGAAACCTATATTATTTTCGGTATTTATTACACGTGAAGTTGGTATGAAACATATACAATTTTGGTACTAGTTACACATGAAGTTGGTATGAAACCAATACAATTTAGGTACTAGTTAAACGTGAAATTGGTATAAAACTTATACTATATTAGATACTTATTACACGTGAAGTTGGTATATGACTTATACAATTTCGGTACTAAATATACATAAAATTGGTATGAAACCTATACAATTTGGTACTAATTACGAATAAAATTGGTACGAAACTTAGACTATTTTCAGTACTTGTTACATATGAAATTGGTATTTTACAATTTTGGTACTAGTTACACATGAAATTTGTATAAAACCTATACAGTTTGGTACAAATTAAACGTGAAATTGGTACGAAACCTATACTTTTTTCGGTGCTTATTATACATGAAGTTGGTATGAAACATATACAATTTTGGTACTTATTACACTTGAATTTGGTATGAAACATATACAATTTTGGTACTAGTTACATGTGAAGTTGGTATGAAACATATACTATATTCGAAACTTATTACACGTAAAGTTGGTATGAAACCTATACAATTTGGGTACCAACTCTGCATAAAATTGATATGAAACACATATAATTTTGGTACTAATTACGAATAAAATCGGTACGAAGCTTATTCTATTTTCGGTACTTATTACAATGAAAGTGGTATGAATTCTTTACAATTTTGGTACTACTTACACATAAAAATGATATGAAACATATACAATTTTGGTACAGTTACACATGAAATTCGTATGAAACCTATACTTTTTAGGTACTTATTACACATGAAGTTGGTATGAAACATATACAATTTTGGTACTTATCACACTTGAAGTTGGTATGAAACATATACAATTTTGGTACTAGTTACACGTGAAGTGGTATGAAACATGCTATATTCGAAACTTATTACACGTAAAGTTAGTATGAAACCTATACAATTTTGGTTCTAAGTATACATAAAATTGGTATGATATCTATATAAATTTGGTACTAGTTACACGTAAAGTTGGTATGAAACATATACTATATTCGAAACTTATTATACGTAAAGTTGTTAAGAAACATATACAATTTCGGTACTTAGTATACATAAAATTGGTACGAAACCTATACTATTTTCGGTACTTAATACATTAAATTAGTATGAAGTTTTTACAATTTTGTTACTAATTACACAAGAAATTGGTACGAAACTTGTACAATTTTGGTGCAAGTTACACGTGAAATTGGTATGAAACCTATATTAGTTTCGGTACTTATTACACGTGAAGTTAGTATGAAAGATATACAATTTTGGTACTAGTTACACATGAAGTTGGTATGAAACCTACACATTTTTCGTACTAGTTACACATGAAATTGGTATAAAACATATACTATATTCGGTACTTATCACAAGTGAAGTTGGTATGAAATGTATACAATTTGGGTACCAGTTACATATGAAATTGGTATTAAAACTATACAATTTTGGTACTAGTTACTCTTGAAATTAGTATTAAACTTATAAAAATTTGGTACTAGTTGTACATAAAATTGGTATTAAACGTATACAATTTCTGTACTAATTACACATCAATATTGATGTTCAATGTATATATCAAAAATAAACAAACAATATCAAATTCAAACAACAATAACAATATTTCTATAGAATCTTCTATATTAATGTTAATATTATATATCGAACAAACAAAAATATAAATTTCAGATAACATCAATTTCAAACTTTACAAACAATATTTGTTTGTTATGGTACTAGTTACACATGAAATTTGTATGAAACATATACTATTTTCGGTACTTATTACACGTGAAGTTGGTCTGAAATCTATACTAGTTACACATGAGATATGTGTATATGAGTTGTATAAATGTCATTGACATTACTCTTTTCATTCGGGCATTGCATGCAATGGGTTTAAGAGTAAACGTGCATTTTGAATCGAGAATATGATTAGTGCATTATAATGGATTATGTCAAATCGTGCTTTATTTCTACTTAACACTCGGAAGAGGCAATATATAGGATTTTTTTGACTAATAAACTGAAGAACGCAACATAGTTGATAGTTGGGTGAAGTCGAATCTCTAGAATCCGTTATCATTGATTTTCTCCACTTAAATATTCATCATCTTGTTAGTTTATTTTAGTTAATTAATTAATTATCCACTTAATTCAATTCATCAATCACCTTTTACTTTTAAACTCATTACATGCAATGCCCAATGGAAAGGCGTAATGTCAAGGACAATTATACAACTTATATATAACATATCTCTATGCTTGCAGGCGAGCATATAATTTGTATTAATTCGTATCATGTGTAACTAGGACCAAATTATATAAGTTTAATACAAATTTCAATTGTATAGGTTTAATAGTATGGATATTATATATGTTCCATAATTCATACCAATTTTATGTATACATAGAACGGAAATTGTATATGTTTCACACCAACTTTACGTGTAATAAGTACCGAATATAGTATAGGTTTCATACAAAATTCATGTGTAACTAGTACCAAATTGTATAGGTTTCATACAAACTTCATGTGTAACTAGTACCAAAATTGTATATGTATCATACTAATTTTACGTGTAATAAGTACCGAAACTAGTATAAGTTTCATACCAATTTTAACTTGTACCAAAATTGTATATGTTTCATACCAATTTCATGTGTAATTAGTACCAGACTTGTAAAAATTGCATACTAATTTGATATGTATTAAGTACCAAAAATAGTATAGGTTTCGTACCAATTTCATTCATAATTAGTACCAAAATTATATATGTTTCATACCAATTTTATGTATAACTTGTACCAAAATTATATAGATTTCATACCGATTTTTTGTGTAACGTGTATCAAAATTGTATATGTTTCGTACTGACTGTAATGATTTCTCAAAATTAAATGTTTGGCTTTAGTAGATGAGTATTATAGTCATAGGGAGTTAGAACAAATTTTAAGTTGCAGTAGGGAGTTTGAATTAATTTTTTCTGACATGAGGATTTCAAAATTAAGTTTGACAACGAGGATTTTTATTTTTTACAAAATACATGTTGTGGGCCCACAACCCGAGTAAAACAAAGATCTTGGGTGGCCCATAACAGAGCACGCTCTCCAATCTCCATGAAAGGTCCAAAGAGCCCAATCACATTCCCCAACACCAAAAAAGATGCTACCCTTCGCTTTCGCCATGTGGGCCCATTAATTACTCAGACACAAAGTACCAAATAACCCTAAACACACACGCAGTCCAACAGCAGTCAATGGCTTAGTCACATATGGTCCTCCGCCAAATCTCCCCCTCCGACTCCCCTCCTCCATCCCTGCAACCCAAAGCTATGCACCTCCTCTCTCCTCCGTCTACCTCCCCCTTAGATTCCGCCACGGATTCGAAGTCAAAGATTGGTGCTGTCTCTAAAAGGGTTTCTACCGGATCTTCTTCAAGCAAAGATCGACACGCCAAGGTTAACGGCCGCGGTAGGCGCGTGAGAATGCCCGCTCTATGCGCCGCCAGAGTTTTCCAGCTGACGCGGGAGCTTGGTCACCGTTCCGACGGAGAGACGATCGAGTGGCTGTTACGTCAAGCTGAGACTTCTATCATCGCCGCCACTGGTACGGGGACCGTCCCGTCGGAGCTTGTTTCCACCACCTCCGGTACACTCCCTCCGTCACGATCCACTCCCTCTGCTCGTGCGCCTGTGACGCCGCTGCCGGAACCCGTGGTCGACGCTGCCGGAAATGGCATCTTTCCGTGCATCCACCGCAGCCGAGCTGCTGGCTGGACCTCTGCCAACCAACTCCGCCGATGACATTTGAGTTTTCCTCTAATGGATATCGCCATATGCCCTTCACGGCGTTGCTGCTGCAGCCGGTTGCGGTGGACGAGGAGGCGGAGGATCAAGAAGCTAGTGGCAGCAACCAATGATCTACTATGTATCATTAATAATTACTTTGGAGATTTAGGGGTTTTGGTGGGGCCTTAACTTAATTGGGTGAAGAATCTATTCTACCCTTTTACGGACTGAGATATATACACCATTATAGAATGATGAACGAGCTTGGAAAAAAAAGTACATCATTTGCAATGTAGTTATAAAGGCTCCTAGTTTCATAAAATTACTTCTTTTACTACCATTTATGTTGTTATCATTGGTTGGTTTAATCCTTTTAAGGAAAGTCTTTTTACTTGGTGAGTTGGTGTTACATCTTACATGGTACTAAGACGGTTCTACTTCTATATACATGATTTTATAAACACAAACACAAACACATATACATATATACTCATACATATATATTATATATCTTGATACCTTGTCTATATAAGTATTTTGTGTACTAATGCGGTTAGCACGATCAAGCCCTTGAAAATCTTTTGTTGTCGATAGGATTAGGTGGTTGAATCATGAGGATTTTATAGGATTAGGGAAGGTTGATTTTTATTAGGGGTGCTTATTGGCCCAATCCGGTCCAACCCATTCGGAACCGGCCAGTTCCGGATCCGTTAAGTCTGGAACCGGTCCGATCCGGTAAGGAACCGGATCGGATCCGGTTCTGGTTCTAACGATTCCGGGTTGGAACGGTTATTAATAAAAAAAAATTTAAAAGTTCATTTTTTTTCTATTGAAATTACAGTTTTTTTTTAAATTTCTACAGGCCGGAACCGGAACCGGTAAGCACCGGTTCCAACCCATTAGAACCAATCCGATCCGGTAACTACCGGATCGGATCCGGTTCCAATCCGGTTGGTCCGGTTCCGATTCCGAACCGGGTTGAACCGGTTCGGTTCCGAACCGGTTTCGAACCAACCCAGTCCAATAACCAGCCCTAATATTTATCCATGTAGGAGTCCGAGTTATCCTGTTTGGATTAAAGAAAAGGCGGTGAGGTAGGGGTATGAAGGTCATATTGTTGTTGCAGCTGTGCCTTGTTTTATGCATGTTGCGTGAATATTATTGACAGAGTATTTTATGTTGATATTATAATAATTGATATGAATTTAATTATTTAGCATGAAAATTAATCTGAATATGACATAAAAGGCTTGGCAATATGATAACACTTGCCTCAAACCAAAAGTACTAGGTTGTACGAATCTAGGATTTAGGACCACTTCCATTGACTCAATGGCCACGCAAGCCTTTGAAATCCTTCTAGTTTAGATGTGTGTATTTTTCTCCTTCTCAAATGTATAGAGCTGAATAATGACTCGCACGGTTTTATTATTGAGTTAAGTGATGGGTATCTTAAATTTATTAGCACTAGCATGTTTGGGCCACCTTCAGGCAGGTTGGTATATCTCAATCCAATATGTGGTGCGTTGCTGGTTAGGTGAGCCAACCCAACCAAAATGGGTCTCACCCACCACAATCCAGAACCCAAAATGGCTGGCCGTTTAAGCCTATCTTTAGCTCAATCTGCTTATTTGATGGGTCGGGTTGGGCCAACCCATATTGACAGCTCTAGAGCCGTGTGATTGAGAGTACTACGGTTTATACATGAGATAGTCCTAATGTAGGAGTTCGTCAATATCAAATCCTGAAAGATAATCTGTACACAGAGAACTATGAGCATCAGTCTTAATGCATGATACTAAGTTGCAAAAGCTTCATAAATTCAACCTCTATCCATTTTCCCACCTTGACAAAACAGAGCACTGATAGGTGAATGAACTAAATATGTTAACCATGACACCAGGTACTATATATTCAAGCAAGAAGAACAAACGACACCTGAAAATCCATTTCTCCATGCTGATAATGTAAGGGTGACATATGATCTTTCGCTCTTGCATTAGGCATGTATTTGTAAATTAGAAGCTGTGGAATTCATCTTTCATCATCCTCAGCTGGTAGGTAATAGAGTTTTGGTTATTCTACTTGATGTTACCTGGAAAATTTGGAAGAGTATGTGTATGGTCTTTCCAAGCACACCGAAAATGCTCACAAATCGAAAAACTCTTCCTGCACAGAAAACTGCTTTTAATCAAGTCGAACTTCTCCGGGTCTTGCTGTACCCTTATTTTACCGGGGTATCACTACTACAGAATACTGAGAACGAAGAAATGATGGATAGTGAATAGGAGTAGCCGAGCAGGCAACCTTGAAATGAAATGAAATTTCAAATTTACATTAATTTGCCACAAATGCATTTTTTGGTTTCTAAATACGTGAAATCATATCCTCAGCCAAAATCTTGCATCCATCTCTCAGAAAAAATAAACTAGATATTACTGCATGAAAGTGTATCCCTATGATTATGTTTTTACTTGATGGATTTGGATTTCATGGAGTTGAATGCCACAGGGGCCATCAATCGTTCTCTCCTTCCTAAATGTTTTTAACAGTATCAAAGTTTTAGTATTTATTGTATCGTTCTCATAAATGAAAATTTGTAGTTATGTAATATAATCGTGTTATATATTATCATTGCTGTGTGTAAGTAATCTTTTCTTTACCAACAATATCATGGGCGGAGATACGTTGAGAATGCCCTGCAAAAAAAAAAAAAAAATTTATTATGCTATTTTTTTTAAAATTGTATTTTATCCTCCAAATATTGTAGTCTGCCCCTCAAAAATTACAGTTGCATCCCTAAAATTATATTTTAACCCGATAAAATTTTTCTGCCATCCAATTTTTATGTTAATATTTCCCCCTAAATAAAAATACAGTGTCCACGACTGAATAGTAACGCAGTCCGTAGCTTCTTTCCGCATGGATACAGATGGTTTCACTCCCTATCTACGTATTGGTTACCAATTTCATCAATGACACACAACATATACATATATACATACATACATATGTGTATTAAAAAAATTATCCTCTATAACTTGGTTAAATTAGAGGTGTAGCCAAAAAAATCGGGAGGGGATGACCATTTAATATAATTCCATATATGAAACATACATATATAGGATTAAGTAAAGATTGTGATTAAATAAAGATTGACCCCAGGGGTATAGACGGATTGGTAAGGGCTGAGATAATGTGGGGAGATTCATCCGACGTCGCAGGTTTGAATCACGTGTGTGACAAATTCTCCACTGAAATATTGTGAGGGGTTTGTCCTGCGTTTGGGTCATGTTGGTCCGCTCCTTCAGAAACTTCACACTCGTGCACATCACTCGATTTACCTGATGGCGGTCCTGAAGGACCGTGATCGTCACCCAAAGATTAGTCAAGTGCAAGCCTGAACACCTTGTTAAACTAAAAATAAGAACAAAAATAAAGATTGACCAGTAGATATTAATATATAATGCCATGAACTAGAAGAAAATGTATATCTGAGATGCACATATACTAGCGCGATACATTTAAGTAAAAAAGACCAAAAACTACTAATCATAATCATAACCAACATAAAGATATAGAACTAAAAATCTAAAATGGATCTATTTTTTCGTTGGTTTCTCGTCTGCAAATTATATTTTTTTGGTGGATGTAGTCTCGTTGGCCGGTGGCGCCACCGATTCCACCTCCTCTTCATCATCAGATTCCGTCACCGGGTGCTCCCAGGACTTGTCATGTTCATGTTTCTCCAAATATTCTTTAGTCCATTGTGCCATCACGTAGGCATTCATTTCACTGATTTCAGGGTCATCGAATTCATCAACATACTTATGCAAGGTGGCTGTAATTTGGTGGTGAGAATTCCATTCTAATCCCAGAAGCTACAATATAGATCTCTCTCCATTTTCTTCTTCCCTTATAGCATAATTGGGTTTCTTTGATGCTACCCCCAATGACAGTGCCCTTAGGAGCATATCTTACCATACATTGAGAATATTCCAAATAAAATATTCTCAATATATGATGGATAGACCCCATAAGGGCAGTGTCCCTGTGGGTAGCATCAAAAAATCCACATAATTGTATCCAAACACACTAATATTTAATGGTAAAATAGTTGGGCCTTTATGAAATTTGAAATATTAAATCTTAAATTAAAATTTAAAAGTCAAAACTTTGTTAAAATCATATTAATTAATTTGATGGACGAGTGGATTTACATATAGGAGACAAAAGTTTAGTTGGGTGAAATTAAATTTGAAATCAAATTTCCAGCAAATATATAAAAATAGGATCTGAGTCGTACACGTGAAATTTAATTTCACCAGAACAATCAAACCAAACAACATTTTTTTTTAGATAAAGCAAAAGTTTTGTTAATCATGAGAATAACTGTTCTAGTTACACAGTTACAAACAAAATCAACCAATTATAACAAAAAAAAACAACACATATGTCGACTTTTGGTATAGAGGTGTTAAAATAGGCCAGACCCCACCAAATAGGCGGGTTGACACTTGGACCAGCATTTATACCACCTTTCCAAATGGGTCGCGAGTTTTGGCTGGTTGGACCACAGGCTTGCCCTTTTGTAGCCTCAATTTATAAATAGGAACTTAATATCATATTGAATAACCCGATCTACTATAGATTTTTTACTTAGTCGTGCTTGAAAATTGCAACATGTATTTCAAATTTGAGTAAAATATCGATTTCATAGTCAAATATTTTTAGTAGCAGGGTTAATGTTTAGATAAAACGTGAAGCAAGTTTAAGTATTCTTCTAGCATCAGTTACATGCTAGACATGTTCAGTTGGAAATCTTCTTTAAAGTTTTTTTTTTAAAAAAAAAAATTCGGGGGGTTAGCCCTCCCTAACCCGCGGCCCGTCTCGGTTGAGTTGGGATTTACCCAATCCACCTGAAGGTGGGCCCCAAACGATCCAAGCTTGTTTGGCCCGCGGGTTTGGTGAGTCAGCCCGGTTGGGACGGGCTGACCCATTTTTGACAGCTCTATTGGTAAGTCGCATACGCTGATGCAAATTTACAAATTCAATCTCAAGTACACGCCCCGGTTCTCGAAACCATCCAGTCACTGAATATGGTGTTGGAATTAACACATTAAGCTAATTCCTTATTTTGCATGTAGTTAATGTTGGTCAATTTCCAAATAAATTTATAATTTTATGTCCAACGAGATGGTGCAATTAAAACCATGGCTATTCTACATGTTTATAAATTATCTTAAAACAACATAATTTATTTTGAAATTCACCAAGAGCAACAACATATCAAAATTTGAATATCTAAAAGATACAACAAAAAGAAATTATTAGTGCATTTATATACTGCATGCATGACCTAGTTTGAGTTGTCACCAACGTGCATGTCTCCTATCCCTACCGCTCTTAACCAGTCCTCATGTGCTCACATTTCCTCCTTTGCAGTGAACAGAGAAATGTTAATTGATACATTAAAATCATGTAAGTTAATATTTATTTTAATATATTTACAATATCAGGGGAAAAAAATCAAATAAAATAAATGGCAGATTGAGGACAATTTTTATTTTATTTTTTTAAATGTGGGAGGTAAAATGTCATTTTATGCTAGTAATGGTATCCATATATTGTGTGTAATTTTTCTTGTAAGAGGTCTTTTGGTAATTTTATGCAAAAAATTAGAAATTATAAGAAAATAAACAACTTTTTAACGCGAAAAACAAATAATTTACAAATTATAATTTAATTTTATATGTTTTAGAATTGTAAAGATATTTTTTTTTCTTATATTTGATGCCTCTTACAAATATATAGAAAAAACTTTTAAAAGTATAACAAAAGGGCGGATTTCGAGGCTTCCGACTTAGCCGAGTTGGTAAGTCACACTCCCTCTTTGAGGATATACTCAATCTTGCGTCGGGTAATGCCCTTTAAAAACTTTGTGAAATTCCACCCCCAATAAAAAAAAACAGGGTGGATTTCCTTTATTAAGACACCCCATTATTCAATCATGTCGGAGCACTCTAGACATTATATGTCCATTATTGTTTGTGGGTGGCAAAGCTTATTTGAAATATACATATTCATTATTTTTACGTTTAGTGGGCGTTTGTAAATGCTTTTGCAAACTGCTTATCAGTTTTTTAGATAAAAAAACAGAATTTGAGTGCTTTATTTCCTTACTTCTGATATTGCTTCTCTAAAAATAAACAGAAAAAACAGAAGCTGAGAAACATGTCATGACATGTTTTTGACTGCTTTAAGTTATTTTGTAGCAATTTTGTAATTATTGAAGTTTATTAAGCTGTTTTTTTATTTAAATAGCAAACACTCAATGTTTTTGCTTAAAAATAACTTTTCTCAACTTTAAGCAAAATCAACAGAGAAGTGCTTTGAATAAGCAAAATGTTATACAATCTAAAATTTGTGGAACGAGTACAATAGGATATTCTCAATCAAAGATATGCCCGTCTTAAAACACTATTCTTGGATAGCATCCAAAGTTCGTTATTGGGGGATGAATCAGTTGGCTGGCTTTTCAATTATTGTTCTGCTCACGTATATCACATCAACACATGATTTAATGTTATAAGCATAGAAACCTGCATTAAGCCAAGAAATATCATAATGGTTCCATGAAGTATTGTTTTTTAATAATAACATATAGCGAGATCATTTTTAAATATATATACATATATATATATATAAATTATATGCATGGGCGGACGCACGTGAAGGCCAGTGACGAATGCATGTATAAACTTGGGGGCAGCTGTCCTCTAATTTTTTTTTATAAAATATTTATATTATAATAAAAAAATTATATATATTATATTTTATCCCCAAAAATTTAACATTCCCATACTTTTGCCCACATCAATAAAAATCCTATAATTTCACTCCCTCAACCTTTAGGCTAGATTCTCCTCTGGTGAAGGCAAATATCCCCTTCATATTTTTTTCCCTGAAAATGTAGAGTACTCTCTTAAAATTGTAATTTGCCACTCCTAAAATATTTTCTCCCATTTTGATTAGAGATGGTATTCAATTTGTTTACAGGATCCGTCCTTCTAATGATATGATCTTATGCAGATAATTTGATTAGAGATGGTGCTCTATAAACTAAATCATGTCTAACATGGAAATTGGTGTTGGAAAAATATGCTTAAAGAATTGAAAGTAAGCATGCAAAAGTCGATAAATGCAAATGGAAGAAAAAAAGGGCAAAAGCGAATTCTAAAAGACTGCCCGGAAAATTCCCGAGCAATGTGGGCAACACTAGGGTGCTGCCCTTGCAATGCCCCAACGTCGTGTTACTGACTGGGAAATGCGCTACGGCACTGCCTGGGCAGCAGGTAGCATCCTAGCGACGATTATGCAGCTTTTTTCTACAAGGGTGCATCCCTTCGCATCCGGATATGATTTTTCATGAATTGATGCTTCCAGATGTCTTTGACGATTTTTTTTTGTCAAGTATAAATAGAACAACAATTAAACGAATTACACACTTTGCAAGATCAAAGTCAAGTGTTGAGAGCAAAAAATTGTGTATTTTTTATCATTTTTTCATTGTTTCAAAAGTTGAGTGTTTTTAAACCTTTGTGGTTTAATGACTTGTGATTTGAAGTACTTATATCACAATTCATAGTTGGTGTATCTTGGGAAACAAATTGCATTTGAAAGACGGAGATTATTTTAAAGACGGAGATTAGAAATCTCGCCTCGATATTCATTCAGTGTCCCATTTTGAAACTTTGCTTACAATAACACAAAGATACATATTCTCGTATAAGATTCCTACAATTGGTGCATGCAAGTATTTGGCAGGCATCAAGTGGTGTTCTTTGATCCATTCTACGATGTTAAGGGGGAAAAATAGCCCTTTTCCTCGTTTTCAGACTCATACATAATTCTTTCCTGCAAAAATGTTGACTAAGTCAAAAAAAATGGAAGAAAATAAAATATTCCCAATTTGTCACAATTCTTGAACGATTCATTGATAAAGTAATGTGCCCATGCCCATATAAAGAATTATATCAACGTACGGCCAGTACAAATGCACGGTAGCAATTAAGATAATCTTGCCCATTTATCAAGAAAATTGAATAATATCAAATTTCTATAATTGTGTAGTAACTATTAGTACACAAAGCCAAGAAGAAAGATCAATACCATAACCCCTTTCCCTCTTTGATTCAATAAGACCACATTTGTTAAGACATGTCCATTGGATATACATAATTTACTTATACAATACAAACTACTTATCAACACAAGTAATGTCATTTGGAACATTCAGCAACCCCTTTTGGTTGTCTTGGTCAAATTTGAGTCGAAACAGTTCTGGCATCATCCCATTCCGAGGACACACAAATACCATGGATAGCGCCACAATCCGTTTGACTTACAACAATGTGTTGAACTACTTCAACAAGTTTGCATGTGAGTTATCCAACATTATATGTATGTACAACAATATCTACCCTTTTACGGGCTCCGTAACAATGAATGATATGAGAATGCTATCTCACCCTTCATATACTATGGAAACAAATGTATATACATTTAGAGGCGGAGCCACCTTGTAAAGAAAAAAAAATTATTACCTAAAAATTATTTGTTTAAAAAAAAACTGAATTTTATTCACAAAAATCACAATTTGCCCATCAAAAATTACAGTTTGCCCCTTACCAAATTTCATGCGTCCGCCGTCCTATGTACATTTATAGTTTCAGAATTCCTACTTTATCCAAATATATGAAATTCAAAATCCATGTTCAAGCCAGCTAACTTACCCATTTACCTAAAAAACAATAAGATATTTATTTGGGGTGTGTGAACTCAGCATTACTTGCAATCATGTAATGCATGTTCGTACAATTCAGTATCAAGATACATAAACTTAATAGGCAAGAGAAAGGTACAGCAGAGCAATCTGCAGTGATCTACCGCTGCACTTTTAAAATCAGAGTCAAGTTACAAATTAGTTTGCTTCCCTGACAATGCACTTATGCCTGCCATTTAATTTTTCCAAACTCCACTCAATCTATATAAATTAATATCTTCACAGCAAGATAAAACACAGAGGAGATGGATTGCAAGAAGGAGAGATTTCTGAAAACATGCATGAAAAAGTGTCGAAAAGTGGTACCCTGTGTCGCCTGCTATACCTGCTGCCAATGTTCGCCGCGAGACAAAGAGATGATCGTGCCGAGCGATGTCCGAAAGGGGCACCTAGTTGTGTATGTAGGTGAATATAACAAGAGATACGTGATCAAGATAACGTTACTAAGGCACCCGCTCTTCAAGGCGCTGCTAGATCAAGCTCAAGAAATATATGATTTTAGCAATGATGATTCGAGACTACACATTCCCTGTGACGAGAACATGTTCCTTAGTGTTGTCCAGTGCGCAAAATCTCCACCAGAAGGATGTCTATACGTCCGATGATAACGGGGCCGATTGTTATGTGTTTTCCTTATATGCTGGTATATTCAGCAAGAACCCTATTGTAAAATATGCCTCGTAGTTCTTATGTATTCATTTGCAGCCGGCAGATTCTTTCACCTTCGCTTGAGATTTCTGAATGAAGCTATCCTAATTCCTCGATACTGAAAGATTATGTTTTATTGTTCAAATCTAGGCGTCAACACTTGAAAAATATTAGACGATGGACTCAATGTTAGAAAAAACAGAGAACATAAATGGCTTTGAGGCGTGAAAAATTGAACTTAAACATTTCGAACGTGACTTTTAATATGAAAAGGCATCATTTTGAAAAAAAACAAGTATTCATCTTGAAAATGTACAATTTCAAAATTAACTGATAAAATTTTGAAAAACAGTTAATGAAAATTCGAATTTTTTTTTTTAAAAAAATAGATTAAACGAAAACGGTCGGTTTGACTATTAATAGGTATCAACTGTGTTTGAAAAACGGATCGGACCGGCCGGTTCAATCGATTTAACCGGTAACCAGTGGGAACCTAGACCGGTTCAATCAGTGAACCGATTCACTGGTTAAACCAGTTGTTTTCTTCATTTTTCTTTATTTTTTAAAAAATTTAATTTTGTTAAAATTATAAATCAAATTTTAGAACAAAAATATATTATATATAATTTATTCTTATTGAAACAATTACAAAATAATATTTATGTATATATCAAAAATCCATATAATTTTATAAAGGTGTCTTGTATATTATATATAAATATGTTTAGTTTCTCGTAAATTATAAAATATGTGAATCCGTTCATAATTTTTTTAAAAAAATTCTTATAATTTTGGAACATTGTTTTTTTTAGTATTGCTTGTGTTTTTTGATATGTTTTCTTGTTTTTCTTTTATGTTTGACATTTGGTTGATCTGATTTTTTTAAGTTTGACATGTAATGTTGTTCTAATAATATTTTTTTATTGTGAACAACTTGAAACTATAGCAAATACATTATATATGTATTTTGCAAAAAATAAAATAAATATTATATAATGTTGACGTCATTGGTGCAACCAGTCGAACCGATCGAACCTATAACCAGTAAGGGTATCGTTTTATATCCGGTCCGGTTTTAAAAACACTAGGTAGCATTATGTGTCTTGGTTCAAATAAAGGGAATAGCCAACCATTAAAGCTCCTAATAGCTTGAAAAATTAATTTATATATAGAATCTCCTCGACGTAGGCCATACACTTTTCTGAATCAAACATCGAAACCAAAATAAGGGACTCATGGTTAAGTTGAGCGTTAGTCCAGAAATATAAAATTGAACCGAAATCATATACCTGTATTTAAGTTTTTAGAATGCTTAGATGACATATGCGTAGGCCCAACAATACACTTATGTGTTTAATAGAGTTTATGGATTCAGTCATTTCACGAGAGCATGAGGACAACCGAAAAAGACACAAGATTTGGATTCCAAAGAGGTCAACAAAGATATTATGACCGAAAGAAAATCTTGGATAAGATTGACGTATGTGCGTGACCTGACTTGATTCCTTTTATAGGTCATGTAATATACTCAAATCCGTTGGTATAAAATGGTATATTAGTAGTATTTCTTGTTGTTGAGAATGCTGAGTTTAGATAGAGAACATAAGATATAATTTAAGTTACTTCATTTACAAAATTATGATTTTTAGTTCAAACCTTATTTTTATTGTAATTTTTCAACAGAAAATGCAAGATTCATAATAATTTGAAATATAATTATCAAATAATCAAATTAGATTAGTTGGAAATGAAGTTGAAAAATTATAATAAGGATGGTAAGAATTGAAGTTTAAGAATTTAAAAAAGGATGAAATTGGAATAATTAAATAAACGGAAGATGGATTTGAAGTTAGGGACAATAGTGGGGAATTGTAATAAAAGTCAGTTTTCTATTAAAATGACAAAAATAACCCTACATAATCATATGCATGTGTGTACGTGACAACCAAAAAAAGCTGCTTACTTTAACAAACACACCGGTGCACACCATCTTCTTATAAACAGTGCCATTTTTCTTTTGGCATTTTCTTTGGATTTTCTTTTTTCATTCCCGTCACTTTCACTTCTTCCCAAGAATCACTATGTTGGCATTAAATCGGGTGGTTTTTCATCTTCTTTTTGTTATTTTCTTCTTTTATGATGCTTTACATGAAAATTCTTGTTCATTTTTACATGTGATATAGTGCAGGAGTTCTGCTATGTTGGTGATGATTCTTGCCTTATGTTGTGGGACACAATAAGTGGTTCTTCTCCTATTGTGAAGGTGATTTCCGAGCTAGGCTTTTCACTCAAACTAAGACATAATTTCACATTGTCATCCTTTTTGTGAAGCACGTGGATGATGAATGTGGCGATCTCCGGCGGAGGTAAAGGCGGTGGCCGGTGTAGAAAGTTTTGTCCAGGTGCAAGGAAGACATTTGGTGCCTTGGCTTCGCCCAATTCGTGGTAGAATCGAAGAAATCGAACCAAACGTGCATAAACCCTAGCCTGCACGATTTCGTCCTGTCCAGGGTAAAGTCGAAGCACTTTTCGGACGCCAAAATTCGATTATTTTGTATGAAAATGTGTGCCTTTTAGTTTTGAACACGTTGGTAGGTCGGGCTCGTCAAGAGGTGGGCGGCGAACGGAGAGATTTTATGACCGGTGGTCGACGGATACTATGTGTTTTCCCACGTTTTAGTGCATTTTTCGCGATCAGTGTGTGTTTTTGCATGTTTTACTGTGTGTTTTACGTCAGACACCGATATATATTAATTCTCGATCAATTATGAACATTGGAGTGTTACCGATGTACTGGTGCATGTACATTACATGTACAGTCTCACACATAACTTCATCTACCTATTTTAATCACAAAATTAAATCCATCAATTTAATATAAATTTTATATTTACTAAATTATCTTAACAAAATTTCGTTGTTAATCCGAATATTTCAAAAATATATTTGTCTATTCAACATGTTCTGACCCGATTGTCAATTGACAGTTATATTGTCCATTTCACTTCTAATTAATTAAATTCTTATTTATTAACAAGCAAGTCTGTTTCTTTTTCATTTTCTTCCTCTACCCATCTCCTGCGACATACGAGACGCCCCAATTAGCGATTTTCGGGACAAAGCCGCCTCACGGACGAGAATCCCGGATGATCCCTCTCTGGTAGCCACCACGGGTGGAGCACAACAAGTAGCCCCCTTCGAAGGAGCAAGCGTCGCCTTTTTCTGAGTTGTGGCCATTGTAAGCGGTTCGCAAGCTCGGATCCACCATGCGAGTCACAATCTACTGACATACATGGGTGTTGAAGACCGAGGATGATGAGTAGAATGACCTAGGGGTGTTGAAGACGAAGGAAAAGGTGGTGGTCGTGGTGGTGCTGGCGGAGGTACATGAGAAGGATTGTAAAGAACAAATGATTTTGACATAGTTTATTTGAATTAAATTGGTATTGTGGTAAATAAATAGTACCTAAAAGTCAAGAAATTGGACATATGTTAATAAAAAAATTTAAAAGTTGATTGTTAAAGAAAATTTGATTTCTACTCAGATTTAATTGAATAATGGTTTTGTAAATAGTACTTTTTATGCAAATATCTCTTAATGAATTGAGATTTACATTATTATTTCATTGTTTCTTGTTTAATTTTGGCTTTAAAAAAGATATTTTAATAATAGATAAACGCCAAGTCAAATCGATCAATCTTTAATATAGTTTGTTTGATGATATCCTTAAGAGTAGTGCCCTTAGGGGCATCATCACCATTTATTTGGAATCTTTTTTAAAAAAGAAAAAAAATCAAATAGATGGTGGATAATACCCCTGAAGGCAGTGCCCCCGAAGCCTTTACGACAGGGGACGAGGGGTTGTCATACAAGCCCGAAGCCGATTCTATCAAACAACCCGGATCTGGGCAGCAATAATATTTCCCTTTAATATATGATTTTATTAATTAAGATAATTTATTTTTCTGATTTTGAACTATGCACCTTCGCCTGCGTTAAACCCTAACTAAGCTTCATTCCTACCAGTTTAGCTGAGAAAGCTCACTGTCAAACCCTAATCTATATCTCAATTGTAGGCCAAACCCTAATTTTATCAACCAAAATTCAGCTCGTTTTGGATTCGGCGAATTGAAGAATGACTTGTCTAGCTGCATTGAAAGAATCTCATTTTAAACCAAACCTCTTCAAGCTTTCATCCCCATTTTCGTTCGGAACCCATTCCTTCTTCTGCTCCTCTGCCACCTCTGAGGTTGAATCCCCAAATCTTCACCTAAATGCAGGCGCCGATGAGCCCTCCTTCTCATCAGATCAAACTGCGGATTCTTCTTCAAGAAGCACTACAGCCGCGGCAGCAATTCCATCGAGGCTATCAAAAGGTAAGCGGCAGAAATCCCCTGAAAAAATAGAGGATATAGTGTGTAGAATGATGGCTAGTCGGGCGTGGACAACTCGTTTACAGAACTCGATCCGAAACTTAGTTCCGAGTTTCGATCACGAACTAGTTTACAATGTGTTGCACGGCGCCAAGAGTTCGGAGCACGCGCTCCAATTCTTTCGCTGGGTTGAAAGATCGGGCCTCTTTCAACATAATAAAGAGACGCATGTAAAAATAATCGAGATTTTAGGCCGGGCGTCGAAGCTCAATCATGCCAGGTGCATTTTATTAGATATGCCGAAAAAGGGTTTGGAATGGGATGAAGATTTATGGGTTTTGCTGATCGATAGTTATGGAAAAGCGGGTATAGTTCAGGAGAGCGTGAAGTTGTTTCAGAAGATGGAGGAACGTGGAGTTGAGCGGACATTAAAATCTTATGATGCTTTGTTTAAAGTAATCATGCGTAGGGGTAGGTATATGATGGCTAAGAGATATTATAACAAGATGTTGAATGATGGCATTAAACCCACTAGACATACATTTAATGTTTTGATTTGGGGATTTTTTCTTTCTGAAAAGGTTGAGACAGCGAATGGATTTTTTGAGGATATGACGAGCAGGGGGGTAATGCCGGATGTGGTCACATACAATACATTAATCAACGGGTACTGTCGAATTAAGAATATAGAGGAAGCGGAACGGTATTTTGTGGAGATGAAAGGGAGGAACATTGAGCCAACAATAGTATCTTATACGACTCTGATTAAGGGGTATGTCTCTGCTGAGCGAGTTGTTGATGCATTGAGGTTGCTCGAGGAGATGAAGGTGTTTGGAATTAAGCCGAATGCCATCACATACTCAACATTGCTGCCCGGTTTGTGTGATGCAAATAAGATGTCTGAAGCTCATAAGATTTTGAAAGAGATGATGGGCAAGTATATTGCACCTAAGGATTCCTCAATTTTCATGAGACTTATTTCTGGCCACTGCAATGCGGGTGATTTGGATGCTGCTTCAGATGTGCTCAAAACTATGATTAGGTTGAGTGTTCCGACAGAAGCCGGGCATTATAGTGTTCTGATTGAAAATTGCTGCAATGCTGGTCAATATGATCGTGCAGTGAAGTTGTTGGATAAGCTCATTGAAAAAGATATCATCTTGAGACCTCAAAGTACCTTGCATATGGAGCCTAGTGCGTATAACCCACTGATTGGGTATCTTTGCAGCGATGGTCAGACTGCAAAAGCTGAAACACTTTTGCGGCAGTTGATGAAGTTGGGTGTGCAGGATCCCATTGCCCTGAACAATCTGATTCGTGGGCATGCAAAAGAGGGAACTCCTGAGCCCGCCTTTGAACTTCTGAAGATTATGGGTAGGAGAAACATTCTTTCCGAAAAAAGTGCATATGTTTCGCTTATCCAATGCTGCTTGAAAAGGAACGAGCCCGCTGATGCAAAAGCAGCTTTGGATAGTATGATTGAGAATGGGCATCTTCCAGATTCATCGTTATTTAGAACTGTAATTGATAGCTTATTCAAGGATGGACGAGTTCAGACGGCAAGCCGAGTTATGAAAACTATGTTGGAGAAGGGGGTGAAGGATCATGAAGATTTGATTGCTAAGATCTTGGAAGGTCTGCTTTTGAGGGGTCATGTTGAGGAGGCCCTTGGAAGAATCGAACTGATTATGCACAGTGGCATCTCACTTGATTACGATAGCCTCTTATCCATTCTATGTGAGAAAGAAAAGACAATCGCTGCCTTGAAACTGTTAGATTTTGGCTTGGAGAGAGACTTCATGATTGATTATTCGAGCTACGAGAAGGTGTTGGACGCCCTATTATCTGCGGGGAAAACTCTCAATGCATACTCAGTCTTGTGTAAGATAATGGAGAAAGGAGGAGTAAAGGATTGGAGTTGCTGCAAAGATTTGATCAATAGTCTAAATCAAGAAGGGAACACGAAACAAGCAGATATTCTGTCTCGGATGATCATGGGAAAGATCGAGCAGGCTGGTGGCAAGAAAGGTAACAAAAAATCAGCAGTGGCTCACTAATGGAAATAGTGTATGATTTTGCAGCTATATTAAGTACACACATTCTTAGCACTGGTGCAAGAAACAGTTGATTGAATAGCAAAAGTAGATGGCCTATTACTTGGTCCCAGTGTTGGCTGAGTTCTGATTTACTTGTTTCAAATAAGATAACTCTAGGCTGAGCTTCTTTCATTTGAATACCAGGTTCTATATATTCATTTTGACTGTTTATCCAACCATAAATTCAGTGAGGGTGTGTTCTGCTCAAGGATAACAGAGGGATTGATGACACAACCTTTTTTATACTATGTTCTGCTCAAGGATAATTTTTTGTGATAGCCCGATGGGCCTGAATGAAGCCCGCACTGTACATATTACTTATACATAATTTGACTGATAACTTATCCCTCTTACTTGGTGTGATGAGGAGTGATAATGGTATTTTATTACCATTATATCCCTCAATCATATTAACTTATTATTATTATTATTTCTATTACTATTATTATTAAAATAAGTGGTTTATAATTTCTATTTTAATTTTATTTAATTACTAATAAAATTTTCGAATTTATGAAATTAATTTATCTAAATTATATTACATTATAAAGTATATTTGTAAATATTTAATTATTTATTCAATTAATTTAAAACAAGCTATTAATTTGATCTTTATAATGCCTTAGTTATTATAAATTTACTTATATTCAAATTATATTATTTTTGTGTCTTTTTCGGAAAGAGAAAAGTTTACGGTAACTAATTTTTTATTTACATAAGTTCAAAATAATATTTAAAGAATTTCTAATTATGTCATGAATCTGTTTATCTAGAGCAAAACCATAATTTGCGATGAGTATGGAAGCGAAGCTGAGGATGAATCCATTTATCTAAATTTTATTATATTATAAAGTGCCTCATTTTACATATGTCATGAACTTATATGAACTAATATAATTTAATCAAATTATTGTTAATAAGTCTTTTTATATTTAATTATTTTAAAAAAAATTAATAATTTTTATTATGTTGGGAAAATATTGGATCATTTTGTATATGTGAAAAGTTTGGTGCAAAATAATTCGAGGGTATTTTGATTAATAATAATTAATTATAATATTTTATTAATAATTTAAAATTACATAGATAAAATTATTTTGATAGATTTAAATTTAATTGAAATAAAATAATAGAAATAAGTGCAAAACATATTCGAGGGTATTTTTGTCATTTTACGAATAAAATTAATCTATACCACATAATTATCAAGTACACCAAACAAAATATTATTTATCATACTTTATTAATCATACGAACCAAGCGCAATATAACTTATCAATTAGTTTACTTATCAACACATTATCCACTTTTTAATCTATCCATCATCTATCATATCCTCGAACCAAGCGCACCCTAAAATGATTAATATATCTTTGTTTATTTATTTTAAAAAAGAATGCCTATGCTATGCTATTTCTTCTTGGTTTCCCTTTATATTAATTAGCTAACGTTTGGTGTATCTACACCGTGCTTGGAGGCAAGGACGGAGCCACATTGCAAGGGAGGACAATTTTTTTTTTTTTTTACCCAAAAAACGAATTTATAAAAAAATTGCATTTACCCCCCCCCCCCCCCCCCCCCCCCCCCCCCCCTTTCCCCACCCCCCCAAAATCGCAGGTTGCCCTTTCAAAACTTACACTTTTCTACCCCTAAAATTATATTACCCCTCCATTTTTAATGTTAATATTTGTTATCCCTATATTATTTTTTCCTTTTTTCTGCGTCCGTCGCTAATTGGAGGCTTTGTCAAATTTTACAAGCAAATTTCGAAGTGGGACTCTAAGTTGGAGTTGTGATTTAGTGTTTAATTACATTTGGACGGAAATTAAAGAATAGATTTAAAATGCCATTCATGTATAAAAGATAATGTTGATAAAATTATTTTTTAGTCGGCTTTTGATTTTCTGAAAGACACTATAAATATATGTTCATATTCAACAATAATCAAATAATATAGAACACCTTGACACAATGTGAAGCTCTCATTTCGGTCCAATTTGTCACGCCCCGAGACCGGGGTCAATAACACCGGCATTGATTTTCATTACAACTAGGAAACCAATAAGCCTCGTAATATCATAACAACTGAAAACCAGTCTATATTCCATAAATAAAGAAATCATAGTCTTTACAACTGAATTAAAAACGTGAAACGAAAACTTAACAAATGAATAAATAAAATTGTCTTAAGACTTGGAAAACTTTAAAACATAAAATATCTTGAACTACGCAGCGGACTTGATTCACCAACCCCAAAATTGGTGCTCTTCTTCTTGCTCTAATTCTTCTTCAGCTTTATCTGGGGATGTAGAGTAAGGGGTTGAGTGCTTTGGAAAACACTCAGCAAGTGGGGGACAATCGATATCATACATATATATAATTTTCATAAACTTGTATCATAAAACTTGCATAAATCGATATGAATGTATCTTAACATACTTGGTTGCCCTTACGAGCCATGACATAACATATCGTTTTCATAATTTTCATATACTTAAGCACAGTAAAGCATTCTACTCTCTTCTTGGTACTGATATCAGTCTCTAGACTTAACCCTCCTAGAGATGAGGTCATAACATCGGCTAACCCACGAATAAAGGGTCTGGATAATCCAGAAACAACGGATTACCACCGTATAAGGTTCTTTTAGCGGTTACATCCCACCGCATCAGGGTCATGGGGATCCAAATCCAATTAGATTTCGAGTTTAGCGTGCTTACAAAATAATACTTTCATAATTTCAACATAATACATATCGATTGGAATTTCAAAACATACTTATATAATTTTAGAAAACGAAACGAATAATTATAGCAAAAGCCCACTTACAGTGCTTGGTATCGTGCTTGATTGATCGAGGTATAACACACTTGAATTCTTATCTCCTTGGCTCTTGAACCACACGAGAAGGACGTCTCAAGCTTGAACCAATTTCTGGAAATTCGAACAGCTTACTTGCTGAAACTTTCGAACAAAAGCTGTTGGATTTTTTAGGGTGATCTCGGAAGGATTGCTGGAAACAATCGATGGAACAAGTTCGTGAACACGGCAGGGACCTTGGCTTAAAAACTGACACTCTTATTTTCGAAGATTGGACAGAATGTTGCAGCAACTCTCGGCTTCAATGTTTGAATGAATATTGATGGAATAGGTTGCTGGAGATTGATCAAGGATCACTCGGGTTCAGTTCTCGAAACTTGCTGGAAAAGGAAGTGATTTGGACAGTACGTAAAGGGCTGAACTTTGATGGTTTATAAAACAGAATCTGCACGCTCAAATTCTTAACAGATTGTGCAGAGAACTATCGGCTTTGGTGGGGGAAAATTCCGAAGGATGTTGCTTGATAGATTCTGGAAAAAGATGATGAAACTTGGCTCAGTTATAGTTCTCTAAACTTGCTGGAAAAATCTGGAATAGGTGTTGTCAAGTTTCTGGAAAACCGACGGTGATTGGGGCTGAAAACTCGAAGGCTTTTGATTCTGATTTTCGAAGGGAGATTGGTGGATGAAAGTGATGCTGAAACCTTGCTTTTATAGGTGCATAAACTTGATACCCAAAGATGGAAGGACTCTTGGATGGATAGGTGCAAATTTGGTGACTCTCAAATGGTAAAGGACTCTTGGATTGATAGGCGTAAAGGTGGAGTTGTCGCTGGTTTTGGTCGATCCAATCTGCTGAAATTCGATTTAAATGGAAGGAGTTTGGTTCGATCCAATCTGCTGAAATTCGAAGGTTAAAGGATGAGTTTGAGATGGATGAGGACTCCTTGGTGTATTGAAACTCTTGGCTAGAGTTTAGGAGATTTGGAACAACTTCTATCAAGAATTTGACACCCTCTAGGATTCTTTATTAATCCATCTTAATTACATTAGAGTTCTAGTTCAACTCTAACACCATATAATTTTAGTTAATTATAAAAGAGTTTAACTTGTCCCAATTACCTCGGATGTTGGATAACCCCAAATCCGGGTTTTTACACAATTGCTGAGAGCTTCATCAAGAAAAGCCTCTGTTTGTGAAATGAGATTTCCCACTCCATAGCAGAATTTGGCAACTAGCTCGAAAGATTTGGGAATGAATTGCCATTTATTCACTAATTTATCAACCATCGAAGATGCCTTGAGCAATGCTGTTAAGATGTCTTTGTCTGCACCAATTTGGATTAATGAACCTATAAACAATCCATATACCAATTCAAAATGGTTCATGAACCATCGAAATATATTTATTATTGAAATAAATAAATTCACCTAATTAATTAACAGAACTTAATCCATTAATTACGATTAAATTCATTCATTCACCTACCCATCCCTTCATCCCCAATTCCTCTTTAGACACAAATTTTATTTAATTCCATTTTTGTTTTAATATTCATCTGTTAATCATGTAAATAGGTATTACTAATCATACGATTCCAAAGGTAAAAAACCCAAATTTTACGTTTATATCTCTGACTATTTTTTTATTTGTATAGAACGATATAAAATAAAAGTATAAAGTTATTAATTCATAATTGAAATGATCGTGAGTGATTATTTTTAACGAATCATCACCACTACCACCACGACAGATGCTTTTCCAGTTCTTTTCCAAAAGCCAAAAGCGATGCCATTCCTATCACCCGACAAACCAAATATTTAAGAAAAGGGTTCGTTGTTGCATTATTATTCCCATAACTTTATGCTTTTCTTATTTTTTTTTCTCATTTTTCCATGACAGATATAATGCTTTTATATTTGTATCCCACACTATTTTTTAGTTGTATACAATAGTATCAACTAAAAGGACAAAAGTTGTTGATTCACGATTGAAAAATTTTGGTCGTGGGTGATTATGTTTAAACAATCATGCACCACCGTTACCACGGCTGATGCTTGTCCAGTTGTTCTCCAAAAGCCAAAAGCCAAAAGCGATGCCATTCCGATATTACCCAACAAATCAAATATTTAAGAAAAGTGTTAGCATTATTCCCCTAACTTTATGCTTTAACTAGATTGAATATTTTGCCACTTTATCTTGATGCGTGAATTAACCACGAGAAAGATCACTCTCTCTGTAATTGCCTTCCTTCTCCTTTCTTCTTTCCCTCTAGTTATAAGAAAAAAACAAGGGGTTAAATATTAGAATGAAAGATTATGCAGCTGTGCTGATAGGCACTTCTCTGTTTGCGTTCTTATCTCCTGGACTAGTGATTCAACTCCCTGGGAAGCATAGACCGGTGGATTTTCTTAACATGAAGACTAGTATACCTTCCATCTTGTTACACACTACTGTCTATGGTCTGCTTCTTGTTCTGCTTCTTGTTGTTCTTGATCTGCATCTTTATGCCTAGCTACTAATGATGGATGTAGTTTCTGCCAATGAATTTGAAGTTTGTTCTAATTTTCATTTTTTATGTTCTTTTTCGAATTAGAAAAAAAATGTTTAATTTAATTTGTTAGATGATATCTGATAGAGCCAGAATATTTTCTGTTAGATTCATTAATCTCAACATGGGCTAATCTGTAAGACGGATAAATAAAGTACTCAACCAACAAAAAATACCAATACAGGAGACGATCATCATTATCAACCCATGGGCATGCTAACAAGAACAAGAGTTGCATGAACCAGTATAGAAGGCTTAGAAGCACCATTGGTTTGGAATTCTCCAAACTCGATGACTCGGAACCTGAATCAGCAGTCGTGGCATCAACATCAGGACCACGACCACCACGACAACTAACATTTTGCCCCTGATTCTCCTATATTTTCTTTAACAATTTGACTCGATTTAAAAGAAATATGAGTACAGAATGGCGCAAGAGAAGTCTGAAATGGGCTTGATTATAAATCAGGTTGGGAATTGTAGAGATAGATCAGTTTGAAAAAGTGACTATTTACTTTGAAAATCCAGCCCTTAATTGCTTTTCACCGTTACATAATAAAAATAGAGCAGATCAAATACATATATCATTTGAAATGGCAAGAACAATAATTGATCTGACATTATCATAACAAATACATCCGTAATCATTTACTCAAATTCTCACGTTTTGTGAAAACTTCGTTCTTCACATTCTCAACAAAACGAGTAAAATTCCTCTCTGATGAGCCATCCTCCCTCAAAGCATTTTGCAGGGTATTTCTTAATTTCTTGATTTCTTGCCTCAATTTAAAAGATGTTTTGACATCCATCAAAGTTCCAATCTTCTCCGCAACTTCCTCCCTTGTCAAGCATTTCTCATCACAAAGATTAAATCCAACTTTCCAATCATCCACCACCAACTTCCTGTTAGTAATCTGATCTGTAAACAACGGATAACAAATCATCGGAACACCAAACCATATACTTTCCAGTACAGAATTCCATCCACAATGCGTCAAGAATCCTCCAATCCCCGGATTCGACAGCACCTGCCACTGTTTGCACCATGACACAATCAGACCTTGATCTTTAACACGATCTTGGAATTCATCAGGTAGTATTCCATCCTCATCTGAACCCAAGATTCCAGGCCGAAGAACCCAAATAAAATTCACCCCGCTTAGCAAAATCCCCCAAGCAATTTCAAGAATCACATTTTTCTCAGTCGTTGCTAGGCTGCCGAATGAAACATACAAAACTGATCCAGGAGCCTTCGTATTCAGCCATTCCGTACAGTCAAATTCTGGTAACAAGCTTCGGGGAACCAAACCTTTCAGAAAATCCAGGGGAAAAAGAGGCCCGATGGCGTAAAATGGCTTATTCTTCTGTAAAACTGAAATGGCCTCCTCTTCAAGTTCTTCAACAGTGTTGCACAAAATGAAATCTGCGCCTTTCACATCATCGAATGCCTCAAAGATTGCTTTGTGTAACAGAGTTAACTCCGAGTCTTGCAAATACGACATGAAATCTTTCGTATTGATTGCTCGAATTCCGGGTACGTAATCCACTTCTTCCTGCCGGCCATTTACCGGGACATGACCATTTTTCTTCAGAAGCTCCAAGTGATAATATAGAGAGAACACCATGGCCGGTTCAGTCCAGAATGAAACACTAACCATTTCATACTTCTCCGTAATCTCCGATGCCCAGAAAGAGAAAGTATCAGCAACCAAGAAATACTCATAATCCAAAGACAAATGGGTCCGCATAATTTCTCCAACAAATTCATCCACTCTACGTGGAAAATAATTTATATACGATTCCAGAAACTGGTCGAAATTATTAGAACGGTCGAATTCGACTGGGAACCCATCGCTGATCGTTGTGTAATTGATATCCAGGCCAGAGTTCCGGGCTTCCAAAAAGATGTCTATCCCCGTGGTTTTGTCTTGAGAAGTGACGATCTGGTGATGAATGAATTCCAGATGAGCAAAAGTGACAGTGAAACCATTAGAAGCAAGTTTCAAAGCTAGGTTTACATATGGGATAATGTGACCTTGCAGATTCAATGAAATCATAATGGCGTGTGGCTGCTTTTGACTTCTGGAACTTGCCATGTTTTCTTCTGTAATTTTGCTTTGCTCATAAATGATAAGATTATACTTTTTTCTAAGCAAACGAGGGTTTATTTGAGTATCATATGCGTTGATGACATCTTTAACTCTTGAAATCATATAACACAACAGTGTTCCTAGATAACATCAAATTTATAAAAAAACAAGTGTCCAGTCATCCAGAGTACTATACTCTGATGCATTAATTTATATATTTTGCCGGTGTACCATCAAGCCAAGGTGCTCGGGAGTCACATAAATCCGATGTATGGGCGAGCATGGATGTAGATATATGAGTGCGCCAATTTTTCAAAAATTTGAGTGCAAGTGTGCCTTAATGTGCTTATTAAATAAATAAATAAATATAAACGTACTAATGAAATGAAGTTAAACATTCATAATATACATCATATTTAACAAATTTACACACATATTGATGAAATAAAGTTAAGCATACATAATACACATCATGTTTGACAAACTTATATCATTAATTATTTATAATGCAATTCAAATATTTTATTTATCCCTCTTCTAATATGACAATTATTGTTCTCAGAAAAATATATTTTAGAGAGTGAAAAATAAAAATGAATTATTAATATTTGATCATAAGATAATGAATTCGAAAAATAAAACCAAATATTACTTATGTATTTCAACATGTTTTGTAATATTATGAATTTATTAAAAATGACTTATATTATTTTCGAAGAATTATGTGTCTAATATTTAAGTTTACGACTTAGTAAAACTTAATACATGACTTAATAAAACTTAGTCTTAAAGTGTCGTATGCGTACTTAATAAGCTAGATCCCGACCAATGCGTCAGTGCGCGACTTAGTAAAACATAGTGCTTTTTAAAGCACCGCACAAGCACTCAATACATCAGTGTGAGATCGGAACGCCAATGTGTGAAGGGTGATAAGAGAATTATATAACTTAATCCAGGACATTAAGACACACCACAAATAAATACATACGCTTGGTGCACCACGTAAAGAATGTCCCTGACACCAGCTCTCGGCCAATATCAATTCGGAATTATTTAATTATTATTATTAAAAACTAATAAATTATTAGCATATAGTGTAAACATATTTTATTCAGAAAATATTGCCAAATATATAACCTTCGGTGTTCTGTTTTTAATATGACATTTGTTATATCAGATCTTTATAAAGTTTCCAACTTTATTATGTGATACATGATGTAATATCATTAAAAAGTTTATGATAAATTAATATACTATATTATAATGTGTTAGTATCTTAGAGGTTCACTTTGGTATGATCATTATGAAATTTCAAAAAATAGCTTCTATTTGCTTTAGTAATAGCCATGAGACCATGAGATAAATTGATAACATCGAAAGATCACATATTAACTTCCCAACTTAGTTTCCAATTTTTCACCAGTTTTTCTTCCTTCCGAAAATATATGCTGCAGTTTTTTCTCTTCCCCATAAAATATCATATTTAAATCAGATATTTCGAATATAAAAATTTAGTATACATACAATATATAAAATTTAAAATTTCATTACACGTGAAATACGTGTGCGTCAGCCGCTACTTAAAATAATATTCAGATGCTGGTGAGAAAATGATGACATTTCCTCAACTTCAAGACATTTTTTTCAAAAAACACTAAAAATATTTTCATGAGTCACGACATATTGATAAGATAAAAAAGTATGAGTTAAGAAATACATTTATACACTTGTTTATTCCACAAAAGTGTAAAAGATAGGGCTCATCCCCTATTATAAAAATAGAGGGGTTCATTACCAATCAGTACATGTAATCCAAAAAACTGAAATTGGGATCCTATGAAGCTACGACGTCAACTCTTAGTTAGTTGCAGAAAATCGTAAACGTTAAGGTGATTTTTGTAACTATGTACGGATTTCAACTGAATATTTTTGGATTACATATATTAATTGGTAATATATCCCTCTTTTGGGTAATAGTGGATGATGCCACTTTTTTTTTTTACACTTATGTAAAGTAAATGAGTGTGTAAATATTATATTATGTTGCTACCGATCTTCTTATTCCGCTGAGGCAACAAATTCAGACAATTGATAAAGATTCGTGAGTCCAAATCAAACTTCGAAGCCGTATGTGAGTTGGCTTCGTAGTGAATTGACAGATTTTCGAGAAGATGTAATATATCATGCCCAATAATTGTCTAGGAATCTATGCTTAAATTTATGGATTTTAAGTGATGAATTCAGAATCTTTGTTTTATTTAAATTGATCAGCCTAATCAAATTTTTTTCTCCGGATCAAATTCATACACAGCCTAAAATTATATGATTCAGCTGATAAAGGGCCCACCTTCATTTTGGAGAAACTCGAGTTCGAGTCCTACAGTATGCGAAAAAATATTTAGTCTGTTCCTCCTCTAAAAAAATCATTTTATCTTTACTGCCAAATTCAACATACATAGTTTATCTTTGGTTCCGGATTGAATCGGGTCGAATTGACCTGTTAGTAGCCCTAGTTTCAACTTAATAAAAGTAAGACCAAAGACAAAGCAACCGACTCGTGATTTTTTTAAGAGGAGCGTTTGATTATGGATGAAAACTTATTTATATTTTAATGAAGTATGATTTTATATTTTTATCAAAAAACCATACATAGATTACAAATTTTGGCACATTCATCACCTCTAGTTGTTTTTTATCTTTTTTTTTTCCAATTTTGTTTTCATCATTAATTGATAAATTTGTTACATATTTGTTAAGATAAAGTGGGAAAAATCAAGAATTATATAAATGTTGTCAAAAATATCAAATACAAAGTTTAAAAATAAAACATTTTTTAATAAATTCAAAAACTCAAGCTAAATTACATATATATTTATATAATATGTATATATATATATATACATATAAGGGGAAAATAATAAAAATATTATCCTTAAAATAAATATAGAATATTGTTATTATTTATTTTTAATCCATACTTTCACAGGAACGAGCTACTGTTTGGAGTAACCACAAATTCAATGATGGTTTAATCTTGGGCTTTCAAGTGCTTTGTTCACCTCTTTGTTGCAAATTTACCAATAATATACTGGGCTTTAAAAATGGGCCAATTGGTTGAAGTCTAATATGGAGGTCCAAAATATTTGTACTGGGTCCTCAAGGCCACAATTTTCTGTTTGACACCTAACAAGGCCATACCCAAACCAATAATTATAAGGGAAAATTTCATGTTCGGCCCAGTCACCCAAAAAAAAGTTCTTTTAACTAAGTCTATTTTACTACAATGACCAAACTACCCACACTTACGAAAATACTCAGCACCGCATGAGTAAATTTTTACATGCACCGCATAACTCAATTTCACATGTACCACATGGATAATTTTATGGGAAATGAGACTTCAAACAGAAATTCACGTGGCCAAATAAGTATTGTGTGAGGCTCTATCACTTGATAAATATGGTACAAATTCGTCGACTGGTTGGAATCTCTTTCCTAAGCCTCTATTCATTGATAATATCTTATTTTTGTGGATTCGGATTCAAAATTAGTATACCAGTATCGATAGCATCTCGGGAAAAATTTATATGCTTTATAAAATAATATTGGTCTCAAGATTTTTGAATTTGGAGATTGTGTAGTAGGAAAGTAGCGATTAGTGCAGTATGCATTGGTGAAAGTAAGGTAATGAACTAGGTTCAATGATTTCATCAAGGAAACTATAGTCTATTTCCAATCCATCAGCCACCCTGATTAGCGAAAACATTGAAATGAATGACGATAAGCCTAGCATATAGAACGAAAAATTTAGAAGACAACAGACGTGTGGGACGTAAAAATCATCTGGAAGAGAGGCCACATTTGGGATCTCTGCATGACTAAAAGTATTAGTATACCAGTATCTATAGCGAAGACACTTTTCTTAGTGGCCTTTTTTGTTGCTCAACTCCCTTAAGAAGAAGAATCAGAACGATTCGTGGACCTAGGCTTGAAACCCGGTGAATTAAGTGCAACATCAATGGCGGATTTGCCAGAAGAAGTGGATGAATGCCCTAAGTCCGAGAAATCCATTCGTGAAGTAAAGATCATCTATGGCTGGTTTCAGAGGATGAAGACGAGCTGCCAGAATCGCGAGAAGTTATGGAATTGATTTGCGAAACCAAAAAAATTCAGGAAAAAAATGCAAGAAAAAATCACATATCAACTTCTATCAATCGATCGAGTGATCAATCACATGATAAAGACAATCTGGATCTGAATTTGAAACATTCAAATGCAGCAAAGAAAATGATCCGGTTGAGGGGGGATGAAGGTGGAGATCAAGGGATATTTTAGATATAGTTAATGGACTAATTAGATTAAGGTTTGATAAAATAGAATTAGTTGAAAGAAGTTTATTAAAAGTTGTGTTTAGTTGAAAAGAAGATATTTTGGTAGATTTAGTTGAAAGATGTTTTGGTAATGGATATCTATGTGTAATTTCCTCTAATTATAGTATCTTTTATTTTTTATCTTATAATTTATGGTTCGGCATCAAACTGAATCAATTTTTAAAACAGAATATCGTCTTGATTATTTATAACTTCGAGTCATGTGTCTTTCGGTATTTTGTCGGCTAATAAAAATTTAAGTGTGATTCGTAAAATATATTATTATTATTAAATGAATGCCATAAATGCATTGGAGGTAATGCCAATGGATCCAACGACATATTCCTACCCACTTCAACTTCTTTTGCCTTCAACTCGATACTTGAATGTGCTCAATTGTCATTTGTTTAATTGCCACGTGCCACTCCTAGATTACTTCATCCACTGAAATATTATGGAGAGAAATCCTCTGACGTCACAGGTTCGAATCCCGTGTGGGATAAATTCTTCACTCAAATATTGTAGGGTTTGTCCTGGGTTCAGGTCATGTTGGTCCGCTGCTTCAGATACCTGACATTCGTGCACATCCCTCGATTTACCTGGTGGCGGTCCTAAAGGGCCGGGATCGTCACCCAATGATTAATCAGGCTCACACCTGGATACCTTGTTAAACAAAAAAAAAAAAAAAAAAAATTCATGCAACCGTGTGACTCGACGTGATCACGATAGCGACCTTGATTCATGTGGTCCGCGAAACGATGTCGTTTCTTTTCTGGTTGCTTTTCACGGTGAGTGTCTGTCTGCATCCGAGTTTGTGTAGATGTCTGAATTGTAAATGATCAGTCATTTACATTTGCTAATTTGAAAGCTTATTTATCTCTTGTTATTTTTTAGGATGTCTTGTTTTGTTTGTTGGGTGAATATTTTTTTTTTTAGGAGAGGGGATGGGAGGAGTTGAATTAGAACTAGACCAACTTTGGGGAAGGGGGATGACAAATCGTCGGACACCGGTTGTCAAAGAGAGAAAATTAATTTCTTTTGTTTGTCGGGTGAATTTTTGTTTGTGCTAGTATTATAATCTAGGTTATAAAATTAGGAAAGTGGATTTCCCCCCTAATATTCTTACTAGGGTGAATCTGTTGGATTTGGATTGTTAAATAGTATAATAAATTTTTACTAAGTTTAAGTTTCCATCTCTTACTCCCCCAAGAAAGTAAATGGAGATTTGTAGATGTGGATTTTGGTTTTCATGAGCTTGGTTACCTTCAACGTTTGTCAAATGTTTCTATTTTCTTTATAGGATGGTTAGCTTTCATAATCCAGTCATGCACCTTTAGAATCTGGCAGATTGACTAGAATTTTGTATTCTTGGTAGATAAAAATTGCATTTGGATTGAAGGATTTTATTTCAACAATAAATTCAAAAATTTGGATTTGAAATAGCTTAAGAATTTCAAATATCTTGGTATTATTAAAATATGACTTAAAATTGGAGATGGTGGATTTGAAATCCATGAATTGCAAAATTAGCCAAACAATTTGAATGTATTTGTATTAAGATTTGCAAATTGCAATCCAAATATATCAAATCCTTCCATCCAAATGGAGTCTTGAGTTAATTTACCTTTCACATCGAGGCCTCATGACTGGTCTTGGATCGTTCTTTTTCCTTACCGTGTTCCCCAGCTTTTCAGTTATTTGCTTCCTTTGAAGTGTGAAGAGACCTTACATTTTCAGACAGTATCCATAATAGTAGAAGATGTTTAGACCTGTGACAAAGTAAAGTAGAAACTTAGAAAAATTAAGTCCATGACAGATAATTAAAGTGATGTAAATTTTTCCATCTTGTCTGAATTTACATGTGTTGGAATCGAAGAGGGGGGTGAATGAGATTCCTTGGCTACTTTAGCTTTTTAAAATGAGTTTGCAAAATAAAAGAGTTTGCGCTTGCGGAAGGCTTAAGTCAATCGATAAATAAAATAAAATAAGAAGTAAACAAATAAATAAATGCGTAATGAAATTAAAGCGGTAAATAACAAGAAGATTTGTTATAGAAGTTCGGCGATGAATCGCCTACGTCTCCTCTTCCCGGTTAGATAACCTCCAACCGAGGTTCCACTAGAACGAAAAAGATCTTGGCATTGAGGGCTCCAAGTTAGCCACAACACACTCTTCCCGAGTAGACAAAGCTCTTCACGAGCACAACACTCTTCACGAGTACACAAAGCTCTTCACGAGCTACCAACACTCTTCACGAGTCTTCTTGGCCTTAAGGGCTCCAAGGATAGCCACAACACATGCACCAACTATACTTGTTGATGACTTTACAATTTCCAACTTGCTTTGGTGTTGGAGGACCGTACAACTACTCAACAAACACCTTCAATGTGTACCAACATGAAGAAAACAAGACTCTATCAAAATAAAAGAATTACAAGCTCAATACAACAACAATGTATGGAGATTGCAAAGCTATTTGAAATTTGAATTGGCAAAGCTTTGATGAAGTTTGTAGGCTTGTTTCTTGTCTTCAAAATGCTCCAAAACATCCATATTTATAGTGTGGGAGGCCCCAAGGCTCCTACTAGCCGTTGCTACACTCAAGGCTTGAATCACTCCTCGATCGCCTTGGAAATCGCCTCGGGCGACCACCATCGCCGCGTTCTAACGTTCAAATCTGGCCCAGATCGCCTCAGGCGATGTCCCCATCGCCTCGGGCGATCGCCCGTTGAAAATTTGTCGTATGATCAATTCTGGATCGCCTGGGGCGACCATGCCATCGCCTGGGGCGATCTGGATCGCCTGGCGCGCAGCGTACCATCGCCTGGGTCAATGGTGCGCGGCGTTGGCACGCATGGCTCGGATCGCCTGAGGTGATGGCCCGGATCGCCTGAGGTGATCTGCCAGATTTCAACACTCTCAAACTCTGCACTATTCGACCATCTTAAGCTCATTTCTGAGACACGTGGTAAACATGAAAGTTGTATCCCTTTCTCTTATCTAGGTGTGGACAAAATTTCATTGCATTTCATTAAGTATGAAGAAGTTACGCCCAAAATTCTACAGCCGCTCAAACCTTGCTACAATCTGCACTTGTTATGACTTCCATGCCATTTTGCTCCATGATGCAATCCGAATTGGACTGAGATGTTTGAATATGAAATCTAGCATATTGGGTTGGCTTTCCAACCTCTTTGGATTCACATTATTCGGAGACTCGAGCCAAGAGATATAATCAAAACATTGCACTGCGCTCCAATTGGCTTCTATACGAATTTGCCCACCAAAGGACCATTGGTTTGTGGGTCTTCATCCCATCATAAAAAATTGTTCCAACATCATTCCACACATGTTGAACACTTAATTTGGTTGTTCATAGATCTCATTCCTTCTCGTCCAAGCTCAATAGATTCCTTGATAAAAAACACTGCTTGTCCTATGAACTCACATATGTTATTGTATAACTTGGGTTCTCTTCCATTGGTCTTCCCAACCAATTTATCAACATAACCATGTACACTAAGTAGACATATTAGTACAACAAATGCAAGTTTTGTTGATCATCAAAACTCAAAAATAAACCGGAGATAAATTAAAGCATTAAATACAACCATGCGTTTAAGGCTCAACAACATGCCTGAGAGTGGACACTGCATTAAGAATGGTAATGGCAGCCTGGAGATAAATCGCTAGCGGCTTTGGCAGATGGACCTCAGGAATTAAAATTGTTATCTGGATATGTTTTATACTCACTCTAACGTTAATAGCAATTTATTTAAGCTCAAAAGATGATGATAGGACGATTTGGGCTGTGGCCTAGTGGTTATCATCCTCTTTCTCTATAAATTACTCAAATTTGAGTTCCTTCTAGGGGTGCTTAATGGATCGGACAGGTACGGTCCGATCCGGAACCGGCCGGTTTTGGATCCGTTAAGCGCGGAACCGGTCTAGTCCGTTAAGAAACCGGATCGGGCCCGATTCCGGTTCCAACCGGTTCGGGGCCGGTCCGGTCCATTTTTTTATTTTTTCGCATTTTTTTTAAAAATTTTTTAGAAATTTTTTTTATTTTTTTTTTAATGTTGTACATGTTTCCCCAATATTCATCACAAATTCAATACATTTCTTCTTCATTTCATAATATAGATGCATACAAATAATTGTAAAGAGATGACAATTAAAAAATCAAAATAAAAAAATATTGCTGTTTAACACTCTTCATAATTGATAAGTATTGTTTTTGCGTTCTCTTCTTCTTGCTCGTCATAATGGTTTACGAATTCGTCAACCGCCCCATCTCTCATATTCTTACATTCTGCTTCAAACCAATCTTTAAGTAACGTGAGCATGCATAACGAATCAGCAGAGAGACTACTTCTGTATTCTCCAATAATTCGACCGCATGTTGAGAATGCAGATTCAGAAGCGACGCTTGAAGCTTGTACCGCATACACGTCTCTAGCCATTTTGGCTAAGATAGGGAATTGTGCCGCATTTGACTTCCACCATTGTAACACGTCGAAGTTGTCTTCCGTTACAAATTGATAATTCAGATAAATTTGCAACTCAGTCGACGTGCTAGTAGAAGGTCATTTTCCCTTAAGTTTTTTCCTGCCCAGCATCCTAAGCAAATTGATGCCCCCACCTTTAGTTTGAGTTTGGGGTTGTTCTTCAGTAGGCCTTTGTTGCGATGACTCACTTGCCTGTTGATTATAATACAACTGAAACATATTTTGGCTAAGATAGGGAATTGTGCCGCATGTGAGAAGAATGAATTGTGAGGAAAAGAATGAAAAAAACTCACATATTTATAGATTTAAAAAAAAATTAAAATTAAAAAAACAAAATAAAATGAACGTTGGCAATAAGCCGTTGCCAACGTTAATGAATAAAATGAACGTTGCCAACGTTCTTTCAGCATGGCATGCTGAATAAAAAAATATATTATTTTTTTTTTTTTAAAATCTAACCGGTGGTTCCAAACCGGTAGCACCGGAACCGATGGTGCTACCGGTTTGGATTATAGGAACCGCCCCGGACCGGTTTGATACCGGTTCCGGGGCGGATCGGAACCGGTTAGTCCGGTTTCGGTTTCGGACCGGACTAACAGGCCCGTTCTCGGACCGGGACCGGATCTACCCAGTCCGATAAGTACCCCTAGTTCCTCCCCTCCCCTCCCCCGCTAGTACCATCGACCAACTCACGTATGTTTCCTGATGCCCAATATACAAGTGTGCGCACTTTCATCAAGTCACATACACTTTCTCATCCACAGAGTACTAGAGTCGCAAATTCTGACAGTTCTTAATTTCTACCTTGAAAATAAAAAATAAAATAAGACCCAATCGCTATCGTTGAATACTGTCAACTGGCACCGTCTCAAAGCGCTTCATCTTAATTGGGGCCCACTCTCCCACTGAAACTAGAGAGGGAGAGAGAATCAACGTTCACTCCTGAGCAGTGTTTTGAAAATCGATCCGAACCGACCGGTTCAATATGTTTAATCTGTAACAGTGCTTGATCCGGTCTGATTGATCCTTCAAAACCACCCTGATAAAAAACCAGTGGGAACCGGATTAAACCAGTAAAAAATCGGTTCAAGCAGTGAACTGGTTGACTGGTTGAACCAGTATGTTCCTTCATTTTTCTTTCCTTTTTAAAATTTTAATTCTTTTTTTATTTTTTTAAAATTATAAATCAAATTTGTAGAACAAAATATATTATATATAATTTATTGTTATTGAAATGGTTATAAAATAATATTTTATGCGTGTTTTTATCAAAAATTTCATATAATTCAATAAATGTGTCTTGTGTATTATATATAAACATGCTTAGTTTTTCGCAAATTATAATATATGTGAATAATTTCATAATATTTTAAATATTTTATTATAATTTTGGGATATTGATCTTTTTTGGCATTATTTGTTATTTTTTAGATGTTTTATTATTATTTTATGTTAGACATTTCACTTTATTTGATTTTTTATGTTTGACATGTTATGTTGGTGTAACGATATTTTTTTATTGTGAACAACTTGAAACTATAGTAAAATATATGGTATATATATTTTACAATACTTAAAATAGATATTACATAATACTGACGTCATCACCGGTTGAATCAATGGTACAACCGATTGAACCGATCGAACCTATAACCAGTAAGGGCACCGATTTTATCTCCGGTCTGGTTTTGAAAACGATGCTCCCGAGGATCCGCGTTTCTATATATATTCAACCCCTTTTTCAAGTTTGAATACCAGTTACCATTTTCTCAGATCTCCTTCATTCCTTATCTTCATTGGAATAATATATATTCAGATCTGAAGCTTCTGTGTCAATTAAAGGTACTCATTTGCGTTTTAAAACATTTTTCTTGTTAAGGAATATCAATCAAATGATTGCATATGATCCAAGAGAATCCGAGACATTATTTAGTTGCTTATTATAGTTTGCTTTGTATAGAAATATATCATTATATTTAAGGTATACGTATATAACTTTATGATTTAGATTATTATTTTGTTGTATATAACTTCCAGTGATTATCAAGATATGGAATAAGAATTTTTCTCCATTCCCTTATTTTTACATGGTATCAGAGCGGGACACAATCCCCATCACTTTCTCACTTTCAACATCCTACCTTCATCATACATATTTTTTTGTTTTCTGGCCAACGAATATGGCAGACAAATTTGAGAACCCCCACGACCCCCTCTATCTTCATTATTCTGATCAACCAGGATTAGTTCTCGTCACACAATCATTGAACGGGGAAAATTATGGTACTTGGAGCCGTGCCAAGCTCATGGCCCTAAATATCAAAAACAAAGAGGGATTTATTGATGGTTCTATCATACCACCATCAAAAACTCACCTTGCAGAACTTCAACAATGGAGGCTCTGCAATAACCTTGTAAAGGCATGGCTTTACAACTCAATCACACATGACATCGCTGCAAGTATAATCTACAATGAAAATTCTCATGAAATCTGGGCCGATTTGAAGGATCGATTCTCACGTACTAACAGTGTCCATCTCTTTCAAGTGGAAGAAGCTATACACAATTGCAAACAAGACAACTTGAATGTTGGGGCTTATTATACGAAACTCAAAGGCCTATGGGATGAACGTGATGCATTATACACGCTACCCCAATGTTCATGCACTGCCAAGAAAGATATTTTGCAGTTCCAACTGTAAGGACCCTAGTTCCTTAAGTGCGGATTAAAAGCATAATTAGAGCTAACATACATCATCAGAGTATAAATGTTCGTGTTGAGACTATGAGCCTTAAGAATTACATGTCAAGTCAAGGACTATCCATGGATTAATTACATTCCCAATCAAAAAATGAATGTTATCAACTATAGCTTTACACTACTCCTAGAGTAGATACTATACAAAAGTAATCATGTCCTTTTCTCAAAAGTATTCTTCGCAAGCTCACCACCTCAACCTGCTTTAGCCCCCTTTTCATCATGCCAAAAAGTACCTACAAGGACAACCTCCAAACATGAACAATAATATTATTCATACCCAACACAATATGAATATAAGGCGTAAATGCATATTTTAAACGCTTCCTGTTTGGTTGTCCATGTACCATAACTCATTAGTATAATCAAATAGATTATTTAATGGTCCACACATGTCATGACATAATACCATTTCATCATCACCAATTACCAATCACCAATCACCAATCACCAATCCCTAGTCTGTTCATCACAATGTATTTTAATGCCCCTCGCTTTTCATATAGGCGACATAGAAAACCTCGCTTCAATGGACATGCGGCGCTCCCACCCCTCGCTTCACATTGAGCGGCAAATATTCTTTCCTTGCCTCATATGATAACCACGCTTAAATGTGACATGCGGCGCTCCCACCCCTCGCTTCACATTCAGCGGCAACAAATCAAATAGCGGCAAGCATTAAAATCATCAAGGGATGACCACAACTCATGGGATGTGCACCAATAACCATCATATGCATATACAATCATCATGCATAATTCAACATGTATTTGCATCCACAATGCATAATTCCATATATACTCGCATCCACAATGCATAAACAATGAGTATATTATATACATGTACCGTTGGGTGCCCGTACGTCTTGTACGTACCTTTCCAAAAGTGGAATTTGATATGGCTTCACTTCCTCGGTTGCGTCGCCACCTGGGATGGTTCTACACAATCACACAACCCCATATTAGAAGCCAAATAATAATCAAATACCAAAAATTCGTCAAAAAAATCCATTTTCCAAAATTCCACTGCTGGCGATCGATCGCTTCGCTGAGGCGATCGATCGCCTCAATTTTTGCTTCGCGGCGATCGATCGCGCCATACATGGCGATCGATCGCCTACCTTGTATTTTGGACACTGCCCCTCGGCGATCGATCGCGACATTTCAGGCGATCGATCGCCTACCCTGCGATTTTGGTACTGCCTGTTGGCGATCGGTCGCCTCATTTCAGGCGGTCGATCGCCTCACACAGACTCGCGATTTTCCACCATTAATGCACACCAAAACCATCCCAACTCATACCAATACTCCTCCCACCAACCCAACAACATAACAACACAATAAATCAACAAAATACACCTCAAGCAACACAAAAATCCAACACCCAACCAAATATGATACCAACCCAAAGTAACCCATTTCCAAAACCCTTCAAAACTATTTCAAACTCAAACCAAACACAATAAGAACAACATGGAGGTATCCATACCTCTAGGGGACTTGAAATCTCACACCAAATCCCACAAATCAAGTTTTTGGAAGGATTTCTCTTCACCCCTTTGCCCAAAATCGAAAATGAAGAGAAGGAAGGGTTTGGAGGAGAAATTGGGGAAAGTATGAGTGATGGGTGTAGAGAGGTTGGGGTATAAGTGGGTTTTTTTTAAATAAAAATGCATTCCACAATTCCATGGCAACATGATATTTTAAAGCATTCTCCCAAAATGCATCAAAACCCCAATTAAAATCATGTTCGACCAAATAATTAACGATTACCATAAACAACCATGATAACCCTTAATTTCCCAGCATGCATAACATGCATCCCGAAATTCATCCCCGGTCACACCTATCATGTGACTAAGCATTTCAATATGATAATTAAATCTAGCACATAACTCAATTATCACCAGTTAATCATATAAACATAATTAATGCCCAAGTTGCAATTAATTATTTCGGGGATATCACACCAACAAAACCAAAAGACCATGAAATTTCTCATGGGTCTTAATGAGGTTTATGCGACCATTCGAGGACAAATTTTGCTTTTAGATCCCCTTCCTACCATAAACAAAGTCCATTCTCTTGTTATTCAAGAGGAATAACAGCGCGGAATATCACATGGAGGAACACCAACAACTGAACCATCAGCCTTTGTTGTGAAGAATAATTCTCAAAAACATTTCCCAACAAAGAATCCACACCTTCAATGTGAAACTTGTGGCAAACTTGGCCACACTTCAGAGACTTGTCGATCCCATCTTAAATGTGAATATTGCGGATGGCAAGGTCACACCATTGATGTCTGTCGAAAGCTACAAAGAACGAACTCTACAGGGAATAAACCAAAACAACAGCCACCCTGGAAGAATTTTAATTCTAAAGCTCATTATGTGGAAGCCAACGCATATTCAGCCTCTTCTTCATTCACCTTGACAGCAGACCAATACCAAAACCTCATGGCACTACTCCATGACAATAAGTCCAAATCCTTGGTCAACCACGTTGGAAGTGCGTCTGCAATAAGTGATCTATCAGGTATGATTCTTTGTGCTCCTGCCATTAGTGAACAAGTGCATTGGATACTTGACACAGGAGCTACAGACCACATGGTTTACTCTGCTGATCTATTAACAACGAAATCCAGCACAACCAATCGAAAAGTACACCTACCGAATGGAGCAACTGCCACTGTCACACATATAGGCAGTATATGTTTTCCTAATTTTACTTTAAATAATGTGTTATGTGTTCCTTCTTTCAAGCTAAATTTGATTTCCATTAGCAAGCTTATGCATAATTCACACTACCTTGCTACATTCACCAATCATACTTGTATGTTGCCGGACCAACGATCGGGGAAGATGATTGGACGGGAACTGAACGAGGAGGACTTTACTACCTTGATACTCAGCAACGAAGCAAATGTAATGTCATCACCACATCGTCCAATTCCTCTCCGACACTTTGGCACCAACGTCTTGGCCACCTTTCCAACCAGGCTCTTCAATCCCTTTCCCATACAGTTAAAGACATTAGTTTCTGTCATATTTCTAATTGTTTTATCTGTCCACTAGCGAAACAAACTCGCTAACCATTTTCATTAAGTTCCATTAAAACTCAAGCACCTTTCGAATTGATTCATGTTGATATTTGGGGTGGTTACCATGTTGATTCCATCAAAGGAGCACAATATTTCCTTACCATTGATGATGATTACACTCGGTGCACATGGACATATTTGATGCGTCATAAGTCTGATACTTGCTCGCATATCACCACATTCATCAATCTCATTGAAACACAATTTGGGTTGAAAGTTAAAATTCTTAGAAGTGATAATGGGCCCGAATTCTTAATGCGAAATTTCTACTTAGAGAAAGGCATCATCCATCAAACTAGTTGTGTTTCCACCTCACAACAAAATGGAATAGCCGAAAGAAAACATCGTCACCTCCTCAATGTTGCTCGAGCCTTACTATTCCAAGCCAACCTTCCCAAGAAATTTTGGGGAGATGCCATCTTAACTGCTACATACCTCATAAATCGAACTCCCACACTTCTTCTTCAAGGAAAGACACCTTTCGAACTACTTTCCCACAAACAGCCAGAGTACAAACATCTAAGGGTCTTTGGTTGTTTGTGTTTTGCCTCCACTCATTACCAACGTCCCACCAAATTCGATTCTAGAGCTACCCGCTGCATTTTCTTAGGCTATTCATGTGCTCAAAGGGTTATAGAGTTTATGCTTTATCAACTGGAAAAGCGTTCATCTCCTGAGATGTTGTTTTTCATGAGAACATTTTCCCATTTTCCTCTTCCACCACCCATACTTCCTCACAGTTTCATGATTCCTCTAATCTTGATGAAATTATTCCTCTTTTTTCCACCGTTGAACCGTTCCCTCGTGATCCTCCCACTCCACCAAACTTCCCTCATCATTCCACTGATCACGCCCAAATAGACTCACCATCTACTACTCCATCCACATCCCCAGTGGACCAGCCTCGCCAAACCATGCCTTCCGACCCTCCTATACAGACCGCACGACCATCACGAACTACCATCATGCCAAGCTACCTGCGTGAGTATCATGTTGGTATTCCTCTTCCTTCCAGGAACGTCACAACATCCAACTCGGCCTTAGTCCAAAATACAGATATTGCTTACCCCCTTTCTAATGTCATTTCATATGATAGATTATCCCCAACACACCGTGCCTTCACCACTTCTCTTTCAGTTGAAAAAGAACCATCTTCTTTTGCCTAAGCTATTCGTGACCCAAAATGGTGTCTTGCAATGCAAACTGAACTGGATGCCCTTGCAACTAATGGAACATGGTCCCTTCAATCTCTACCCCCTGGAAAGAAACTTGTGGGCTGCAAATGGGTATACAAAGTCAAGTTTCATGCTAATGGTACAGTGGAACGGTATAAAGCACGGCTTGTCGCAAAGGGGTATAACCAAGTCGAGGGCCTCGATATCAGGAGACCTTTGCTCCTGTCGCAAAACTTGTCACCATACGTCTACTCCTTGTTGTGGCTTCAAGCAACAACTGGTATCTCCACCAACTTGATGTTACTAATGCATTCCTGCATGGAGATCTCGATGAAGATGTTTATATGGCCTTACCACCTGGTTTCGGACGAAAGGGGGAGACAAGAGTTTGCAAACTTCACAAATCATTGTATGGCCTCAAGCAAGCTTCACGACAATGGTTTATTAAGCTATCCACTTCTCTCAAATAGGCGAACTTCAAACAATCAAGAGCTGACTATTCATTATTCGTCCGATCCCAGGGTAACAAATTCACTGCCCTCCTTATTTACGTAGATGATGTCGTTATAGCAGGAAATGACTTACAAAGACATTCAAGATACCAAATCATTTCTGAAAAACCAGTTCAAACTTAAGGACCTCGGCCAACTAAAGTATTTCCTTGGTATAGAAGTCGCACGATCTAAAAAGGGCATTACTATTTCACAACGAAAATATGCTCTCGAAATTCTTGAAGATGTTGGATACCTTGGCACAAAGCCAGCTTCATTTCCTATGGAACAAAATCTATCTCTCAGTAATTTTGAAGGAGAATATATTGATGACCCATCATCATATAGGAGACTTGTTGGACGCCTAATCTACTTGACCATTACACGTCCTGATCTAGCATATGCAGTGCATGTCTTAAGTCAGTTCATGGACAAGCCACGAGTGCCACATTTGGAAGCAGCCCATCGAGTATTGCGATATATAAAACAAACGCCCGGACATGGAATAATTTTTCCAATTAACAGTATAATGCACCTAAACGCCTTTTGTGATGCAGATTGGGCAAGGTGTCGTGATACTCGCAAGTCAGTCACGGGATATTGCATATTTCTTGGTAGCTCACTTGTGTCGTGGAAAACCAAAAAGCAAACAACAATATCAAGGTCCAGTGCAGAAGCCGGATATCGATCCATGGCTGCCACTTGTTGTGAAATCACTTGGTTGACAACAATATTACAAGATTTGGGTATTGAGCACACACATCACGTGAACTTATATTGTGACAATCAAGCAGCGCTACACATTGCCAATAACCCCGTATACCATGAACGAACAAAGCACATAGAGATTGATTGTCATCTTATACGAGAAAAGGTGCAAGAAGGAACTATTAGAATGGCTCAGGTCTCCACAAAAGACCAACCAGCAGACATATTCACGAAACCATTATGTCATGCACAATTTCATACATTACTCAGCAAGTTAGGAATTATCAATATACATTCCAAAATTGAGGGGGAGTGTTAAGGAATATCAATCAAATGATTGCATATGATCCAAGAGAATCCGAGACATTATTTAGTTGCTTATTATAGTTTGCTTTGTATAGAAATATATCATTATATTTAAGGTATACATATATAACGAAATGATTTAGATTATTATTTTGTTGTATATAACTTCCAGTGATTATCAAGATATGGAATAAGAATTTTCCTCCATTCCCTTAGTTTTACATTTCTAGATCTGGTTAAACTCCTTTAGATCTGTAGCATCCTGGTGTGTAATGTGTGTTTTTGGCTTGTTTCTTATTCACATTTTAGATTAAATTTTGACAGATTAGATGTTTTTTTAGAAGTGTTTTGGTTTTACTTGAGGTAGAACTGATCTGAGAATGGCGAATCGAATAAATTTAAGGATGCTGTTTTTCTTTTTTTTCCAGATACGTTGCATGTTTTTCTTGCAATATGTGCTCTTTGTTGTCACGATTCTGTTATCATTTTTCCGGTTTTAGATTAAATGTTAACCGATTTGACGAGCGTTGATTTTCATTTGTCATGGAGGAAATTGGTTTTGCATGTTCTTTCCTCATGAGATTCTACATCATAGCAAGAATGTTGTGGTATATGATGGAGAATCTGTTTTTCTTTGAAAAATTGTTGTTAATATATATTTGTTCCGCACCTCTTTTTGCTGCAGCATTGCTTCGACGTAAATGAGGTTTGGTAGAAAAATGTGAACTTGGATTCGTAGATGCATTTCTGTTTGCTATTTGGTTACAATTCGAGTTTGGTACTAAAAGTAATGTTGGTTTATTTAAATATATTTTTTTGTGAAATTGATTTTAAAAAAAAAAAGAAAACTGTTGTATCACCATAGATTATAGGTACTTGAGTTTTGTGTGTGATTTTGTGATTGAGAGTTGATGTTGAAAATTACATAATTCAGCAAATGGATTATTAGGTTAAATAAATAATTTCATTTATTTTTTGCTTTTGGCTATGCATTGAATCCAAAATCCAAATTATGTGTCCCGTTCATATTTTCCTAGAGTTTTGAATATAGATCTGCCAAAATTCCACATCGTCGCTTCCTTAAATGCACATGGTTTATATGCTTTTGATTTGATGCTCTCCATCCAACTACTTTCAACATAAAACTGCATATGAATTAACACATTCTTTGGAATACTTTTCAGGGATAATATGGACACCTTCCTGTTCACCTCGGAATCTGTAAATGAAGGTCACCCCGACAAACTCTGTGATCAAGTCTCTGATGCCATCCTCGATGCTTGCTTGGAGCAGGATCCGGAGAGCAAAGTTGCTTGTGAAACATGCACAAAAACCAATATGGTAATGGTCTTTGGCGAAATCACAACAAAGGCAAATGTGAACTATTCGAGATACATGCAGAGGCATTGGGTTCATATCACCTGATGTTGGTCTCGATGCTGACAACTGCAAAGTTCTAGTCAACATTGAACAACAGAGCCCCGACATTGCCCAGGGAGTTCATGGTCATCTCACCAAGAAACCTGAGGATTGGAGCCGGTGACCAAGGTCTCATGTTTGGATATTCAACAGATGAAACACCGGAACTTATGCCACTTACTCATGTCCTTGCCACCAAGCTTGGGGCCAAACTCACTGAAGTGAGGAAAAACAACACTTGCCCATGGCTAAGACCTGATGGTAAACACACAAGTTACAGTTAAGTAGAGGAAGGAATGACAATGGGGCCATGATCCCTATTCGAGTCCATACAGTTCTCATCTCAACCCATGACGAAACGGTCACCAATGATCAGATTACGGAAGACTTGAAGGAGCATGCGATCAAGCCTGTGATCCCCGCCCAGTACCTTGATGACAACACAATTTTCCACCTTAACCCATCCGGCCGATTCTGTCATTGGTGGCCCTCATGGAGATGCAGGACTCACTGGTCAGAAAATCATCATCGACACTTATGGTGGCTGGGGTGCTCATGGTGGTGGTGCTTTCTCCGGAAAGGATCCCACAAAGGTGGATAGAAGTGGGGCATATGTCGTCAGGCAGGCAGGCAAGAGCGTAGTGGCTTCAGGACTTGCTCGTCGATGCATCGTGCAAGTCTCTTACGCTATCGGTGTAGCAGAACCACTTTCAGTGTTTGTTGACACCTATAAGACGGGTAAGATCCCAGACAAGGATATACTCACGCTCATCAAGGAGAACTTCGACTTTAGGCCTGGAATGATTGCCATCAACCTGGATTTGGAGAGAGGGGGCAATTTCAGGTACCAGAAAACTGCTGCTTATGGTCATTTTGGACGCGATGATCCCGATTTCACTTGGGAAACAGTTATAATCCTAAAGCCTAAAGCTTGAATTTGTGGCCAGATACGTAAGATCATTGTTCCTTAGCAGGACTAGAAAATGCTGGATTGTTTTGTGCTTTAAATTTAAAAAAAAATAAAAAATACTCTTAAGAGAAAGTGTATTTGTGTGGTTTTTACTATTTTTAAGTTTGTATTATTATGTTAAAATCCTAAAGCCTAATGGATATCTTTTATACAGAACTCATAAGTTATGTAAAATATTTAAGATATTTTTTAAATGGTGGATAAAATTTTTACAAAAAAGCTTACAATATTTTTTATGGAAAAAGTAATGTAATATTAACTATTTCTTAAGATAATTTAAATTATTTTCACTCATTTGATTACTTTTTCTTCTCCAATTCTTTTTTTTTTTTAATTTCTACAACTTATTTATCTAAAAACTTTAATAGCATAGTTTTCAAGTAAGATACATAAACTTATAGTGAAGGATTATTTTGAATAATATTCCTCTATCAATCAAACAGTGTCCAAATGTTTTTTCAAAATTGCCAAAAAAATTTGACTTGTTGCTATCTTACGTGTCAATACATAAATTTATTGCAAAATTAAAAATTTCAAAATTAAAATATCATTTTGAAACTTGATTATACTGAAAACTCATTATGTTTCGTTATGTACCATTTCATGATTTTTAAAAATTTTACAAATAGATATTAATAAAAACGAAATAAACATAAAAATGGAATTATTATTTTGAAAATTTTAATAATTTTGCACGCAGATATGCTTTTATAATATATTGAGTAAATTTTTCATCATAGCATCTAAAAAATAAATAATTGTTACTTATTAATTATTTTATAATTGTTGACCTATTCAAAATATCGCTCATTATTTATTAGTTGTTCGTGATTGTTTTTTGAAATTGCTTATCTATTTTTTAGATCAAAAAATCAGATTTTAAGTGTATTATTTCATTACTTCTGTTATTGCTTCTCTAAAAGTAAATAACTTAAGTAGTTACAATTTTATAATAATTTAAAATTCATAAATTTGATTTTTATTTAATAACAAACACTCAATATTTTTATTAAAATTAAATAAATACAACATGAATTTTGAATAAACAATTTCAAAAGCTCTAATTCTTTATTAAATTGCCCGGTCAAACTCTAAGCAGTAAGCAGATGGAGTACGGGAATTCCCGATGTGAGTACATATAATTCATTTGCTTCTTTTAAAAGCTGTAAACTCAGACCGAAGGTGAAGGAAGTAAGGAACGGAAGAAAGAGATGGCTCGGAGCATCACATACATCACCGGCTCTCAGCTTTCCTCTCTCAAGAACCGCCCGAATATCGCCATTGTCGATGTCAGGTACATGAGAAGTGTATTTGATTTTGCAATTAAGGTTTTTTTGTTAATAGTTTGTTTCGAAATGTTAATGTTTTATTAGGGATGATGAAAGGAGCACTGATGGGCATATAGCTGGATCGCTTCACTTTACTAGCGACTCATTTGCTGACAAAATACCCAATCTAATTGAAGCTGCTAAAGGCAAAGATACCCTTGTTTTCCATTGTGCTCTCAGCCAGGTGTGAATGACAGAATTACGTTTCGTTTGCCATGATTTTCCCTTTCTTCTTTTATGCGGATGTGGGTATTTGGCGTTTGATCTTTATATTGTTTTAATAGGATCTGATAAAGGTTTATGTGAAGTAATTTATATGCGATCGTGTTTGGCTATCGAAGGAGATACAAATTCACAATCATCTTGAGCTTGTTAACAGCTGACTTTATAATTCATTATGGCGTGAGAATTAAGTTTGAGAGTTTTCTCATTTAATATACTAGTTTGTGGGTTCTTTTCTTTCTAAAGTTAGTGCTTTCGTTCTTCCATGGCTTAGGAATGGCCGAAACTGGCTAGTGTGATAGGTTAAGGTGCATAAACTGTGTTGTATGATTGGTGAGGAAAAATCATTTAAAGTAGGTCGCAATTGGCCCTCGAGGGGAAGTTGGGTAATTTTATGAGTCCACTATTGACTCCCAGAGCAAGTCTGGAGTTGTATTTAAGATTGAATAGATTAAGTTGAGACTTTGTTTTTAACAAGCTCAATTTCCCAATTCCATTACGAGTATTTATGTCTTTATTGAACCTGAATCCTACCGCAGGACTGACAATTGCTTTTTAGGTAGAGGGATATGGGTTTTTTCAGAATTAAACGTGGCATGTACTAATAGTGGTTCTTTTTGTTATTTCACTCATCTTCATCTAAATCTATAGATTCATGGAGTTGTCTCGTATTCATTAATCATTTGATCAGTTAGATGATCATAAGAATGCGGTTGCAAGAGATAGATCAGCTTCTAAGTGGATTTGACATGCTAACCTCTGTTCCATGTTTGCATTTTGCTCTAATTCTCTTCTGTTTCATGTGCCGTGAACTTTATATTCGCGGGGTGTTAAGTATGTTTATGCACTATGGGAAGGAACCAAAGCATTAGCTACTCATAATTACTCTTCAAGGTGGACAAAAGATATTATTTATCTCTAAGGTAAACTTGTGCCATGATCTCGTGTCATTGAATTTCTACTTCAAATGACACATGGAAGGCAGACTAGCCGCACTCTAAAAGAACACCCAACTACGAAGTATTTGAAATGGGGGAAAGAAATACGATTAAGATAATATTTTCAAAGGGGTTTGCAAATGGATTTGCTGTTCGCCGGTCATTGATGGCTATAGAACCGCTAAGCATACTTTACATGCAATCGTACCTCGAATTATGACCGGAAATATATATAAAAGATCATTGAGACATTGCCCGTTCTTCGTAATAATTATGGCCCACAAGTTTAGCCGTTTTAGCTTTTAAAACAAGATTGTTTAAATCAGGTCTTTTTGTTAATTGGATAGGTGAATTCTTATACATCCATCCTCCGATGGAACCGTACATGATAATTTTCTACCATCGGGCTCGAGCAAGATTCAAAAGAACCAAATGAATCCATATAAAATCTCTGTGTTGGCTATATCTACATTATGATCTTCTTCTTTCTGTTTATGTCCCATCAAACCTTCTAAAAGTAGGGATTTTGGTATTTTATTTGGGGTGGGACGGGATGCAAAAAACAATTTGTAGTATAAACTGGTGTGCATCCCAAGTTAGAAGTTGGAAACAGTTGGTGGTTGGCTGTACTAAAGATTTAAACATTTACAGTCGTCGCTCGATCGTAATCGAAGCAATAGGTACATATGTAGTAGGTGCCTTTGAGTGCAATTAGAATGCTTAAAATCAAAATAGGCATCTGCCTATAGTTAGCCCATAAGTCTGATTTACTCAATTGATTAAGGGTTCATATTTATAAAATGCATAGCAGTGAAAAGCCATCAGAATAAAAGCCTGAACTATTTTTCAGGTACGTGGACCCAAGTGTGCTCGAAGGCTTACAGATTATCTCGGTACTATGAAAGAAGATGCGGGAATAAAAAATGTCATGGTTCTGGAACGCGGGTATAATGGTTGGGAAGCTTCTGGAAAGCCCATTTGTCGTTGCACTGAAGTTCCGTGCAAGGGGGAGAGAGCTTAAATCCCTGTTTCGGAGACAACCAAGAATGCTTTTATTCGATGAAACTATTATATCTTGGCCCTTGGTGCATTAATAGGGAATTGTGTCTGAAAATTGTGTGCTTACCTTGTATCATTTAGCATTAAGAATGTTTTCTACACTTTTGATAGAATCTTAACTCATTTGATTCAATGTAATGATATGCTTTTACTTCCGTGTGTACGGTGATACAGTCTCAATGGTTGTTAGGAAACCCGTACATTACTACTGGCTCCGCAACTGTAAAGCCTTCGTTTTTAGCTTCAAAGCATATGCTGCCTGTCTCTGCTTGTGAATTTCTGTGGTTTATCCCATTAAGCCACTCGTTCCTTCGTCTCTGGTTTGATCTATAAACTTGCATAGTGTCACAAAATGTATATATACATATACCTATATTTATATACATGTACCTATATATATACATATGGCTCCCACCGCCTAGCTCCGCCACTGATCGGATGTCGGCTATAATTTACCCATCATGTATACCCGATCAGGTACTCAAATGTGAACTAAAAATATAAGAAGGGAGATTTGCTTAGGCATGTTAATCAGCCTGTTCACGGGTTGGATTGGACCGGATCCAACCGGTTCCAGATCCGAAAGGGGTGGAACCGTACCAATCTGGTTTCGTTTCCATGGCCCAAACCATGGAACCAGCCCGATTCGGCAACCCGGATCCAATAGTCCGGATTGGGTATGGATTATATCGGTTCCAATCGAAATCGGTTAGGCGATCGATCACCATTCTAGGCGATCAATCACCATTCTCGGCGATCGATAGCCAATGCACCTTTTTTTTTTCTTTTTAAATTTACAGCCTTTGGCGATCGATCGCCAGGTCGCCAGACCTATTTTTTATTTTACTTTTTTTTTTTTTTTTCAGATTTTGCTTTCAACCCAAGTTGAGACACATAGTTTATTTAGTATGGAAAACAACGTAAAACTACAACATTGAAATTTATAAAAGAATACATTATTCATCGTAATTGATTAGTATAGTCTTGGTCAATTCTTCCTCCTCTTCTTCGGAACTTTCGTTGCCGAACTCGTCGACTCCTCATTGTTTCTTATTTCTTCTCTCATCATCGAACCAATATTTTAGCAGCGTAAGCATGCACAGTGATTCTGGTTTTAGAGAAACTCTAAAGTTTTCTATGAGTCGACCACAAGTTAAGAATGTCGACTCCGATGTAACACTGGATGTTTGAATTGCAAATACATCTCTAGTCATCTTGGCTAAGACTGAATGTTGTCTTGCGTTTGCTTTTCACCACTCTAGTACGTCAAAATTTTCATCTGTAATGGACATTTGACACAGTAAGAACTGCAACTCATTTGAAGAGGTGGATGACACTCCGCTTCTTTCTTCCAAGGCTCCTCAACAGATTAATCCTTCCGCCTCGTGATTGAGTAGCGTCTTATTCTTCTCATCCTCCTACATGTGACGATGAGCTTTGTCCATGTTCACTATTGTACAATCCAAACATATTCTTTATATTTCTTTAACATGTTCTATATAGAAATTTTCTGTTAATTATATATTCTTAAAATGAATGATTCCAAATACAAAATCTGAAAAGAAAGCTATTTTTTTATAAAAAAATCTGAGTTTTATTCATTTATCTCAAATTCTTACGAATGTATCAATAAGGCTGCAACTCAAACGCATAAAAATTGAAATGATCAAGTTTCTTGAATAATATTTTCTTTTTGAAATTATATTGACTTTTGCAAGTTTTGTTATTAAATCAAGATTCAAGATTGACCATTGCTAATTATGGTTCTTTTTTCCTGGAAATTCATTCAATTTCCCAAGTTATTAGACGTTATCATTCGGGCTTGTCCCGTTCCAAAAGAAACTTCAAGAAAAAGTAATACAATATCTTATATAGTTTTATTATCTTATATAGTTTTTTTTTAAAAAAAACCAATAGAGGAAAAAATATGTGATGATTTAAATTATGTTAATAAAATTAAAAGTGATTGAAAAGTGTGTTTTCCAAAAAAGAAATGAAGAATATTCAGAAAAATCTTGTATGGATTCGGTTTGAGCCTAATTAATGGGCCAACTCAATATAATTAATTTAAAATTTTTTATATGTTAGTTTATAATTCAAAATATATTATATTTTAATATTGAATTGGTATATAAGTGGGTTCTACCCGAATGCATTAGGATATATTCTAATATATTGTCGCTAACTCGCTATCAGTTTAATTTTCTTTGATACACAAATTTGCGGAGCAGGTACGTGGACCGCTCTCCAATAATCTCGTGCATTGACTTTAATCCAATTTAATTCTAAGTGACAACTATTATTTGAAATGTTATCCCCATTAACAATTATAATCACAAATAATTTGTAAGGCCTCTCTACCTTAACAGTGAAATCAAGATATAAACAGGGCTAAATATATATTAGAGACATCTTAGAGTTCTGGTTGTTATGTGAGTTCAATGAAATTACAGGCCAAAAATAAAACTTCGATAGTTAGTTAGTTACATTCCCAAAATGAATGTTAAGACTAACAAAAATCCTGTATTCTATCTTCGTTCATGCCTCTTTCAGCTCACAGTTCAACCCAACCCTTAGCCCCTTTGGTCCAAAAGCGTACCTACATGAACAACTCACCATGAGCATATATGTATCATCACTTAACACAATTCAACTTAATAAATAATTAAGCGCATGAGACAAATAATAGATATGCTCCTTGATCACCACATTAGCACATTTCATTGTTGTTCCTGTTTCACAAACTTATGCACAAACTCATTAGTTCACAATATAATGATCGATAACGCGTTTCCAATTATATCCACAATATTCCACATTAATCACTAGAATTGTGACTGTTCCGGTCCCAATACAACAGCGGAATTTTAGGACCCCTCGCTTCGACATATAGCGGCATCATATGATATCCCTCGCTTCGACAATGACAGCGGCATGTTACCTCGCTTAGACATGACAGCGGTAAATATCATACTACCATCGCTTCATATGACAGCGGCAAGTACCTCCCTCTCTCGGAGATAAAGGCTACCGGAACATTCATCAATTCTACCACAATTGATTCCAATATCATGATATAACACTATCATTTCACATATTTCATCACATATAAGGACATAATATTCACAATATACATCATCAAAGTTGTAACACGTTATACCGTGAGAAGTTGTATAACTTTATCTCCTCGATGTTGTTGGTACCTGAGATGGTTCTACACAACCATACAAATCAATATTAGATGCCAATTATAGTCCAATATCCAAAATACCACAAAAATGTCAAAAACGCACATTTGTGTGTCTCGCGATCGATCGCCAAGACGTCCCGATCGATCGCGAGATCACACTGCCCGATCCATCAAATTTTTGCTTTCGGCGATCGATCGCCACTTTTGGCGCGATCGATCGCCAACCTCACCGATCGATCGCCCAAAAGTGGCGATCGATCGCCGAAGGCTTCTGGGGCCTACTGCTTGCTCGCGATCGATCGCCAAAAACGGGCGATCGATCGCCAGCCCCTGTACCACGAAAATCACCATTTTTTGCACTTTGAAACCTTCATCAACCTCAACACCATTTATACCAACAACTCAAAAATATTAAAACACTTAAAACCTTCAACACACATCATAAAACCACCAAAAATCCAACATCCCACCAAAAATCACACTAACCCAAACAAACCCATTTCAAACCCTTTTAAAATCCTACCAAAACTCAAACCAAACTTCAAGAACAACAAGAAGTGGTATATAAACATCCTAGGCATTAAATCTTACCAAGAATCACCAAAATGAAACTTTTGCAAGGACTTCCTTCCCACTTAGGAGCTAAAAACGAGTTGGGGGAAAAATAAGGGTTTTGGGAAAGGGATTTGGGGATTAAGAGTGTAAGGGAGTAAAGTGAAATGAGGTGGTGGGGTAAGGGTTAAATCCTTTGTTTAAATTTGTACCCCAACAATTGACATGATGTAAATTATACCCCAACATGGTATTTTAAACACATTTCACCACAATGCACCAAATTCCAATTAAATGCATGTTTCACAAAATAAATGACTACCAACACATGTAAGCCATTAAAACACCCAATTACCCAACATGCATAACATGCACCCTGAAATGCTCTACCAGCCCACATGACCAAGCATTTCCACATGGCAATTAATTCTAACACATAAGGCAATTACCACCATAATTAATCATAATTAATCATATGAACATAATTAATGCCTTAAACACAATTAATGCCTTAAACACAATTAATCATTTCGGGGACATCACATAATTATAATAATATAATGTCAGGTTTATTTTAAATATTTATCTGAAAAGGACAACATCAAGTGGTGGTGGTTATCAATGTTTTTGGCTTTCGCCAAGAAATTTCCTCGTATTTTAAACTTCATAGAAGCAACAATTTCGTAAGTTATATTAAGGAAAAAATAAAAAAAAGCTCAATTATTAAACTTAATTATGGAATCAGTCTTTATGTCAAAAAAATTTAAATACTGCAACTTAAAATTTTGTTTTAACTCCCTATGACTATAATACCGATCTACTAAAAGTTAAACTTTTAATTTTGAGAAATCATTACAGTCGGTACGAAACCTATACAATTTTTGTACACGTTACATACAAAATCGGTATGAAATCTATACAATTTTGGTACAAGTTACACATGAAATTGGTATGAAACCTATATTCTTTTTGGTACTTATTACACGTGAAGTTGGTATGAAACATATACAATTTTGGTACTGGTTACACATGAAGTTGTTTTGAACCAATACAATTTTGGTACTGACTACACATGAAATTGGTATAAAACATATATTATATTCGGTACTTAGTACACGTGAAGTTGGTATGAAACATATACAATTTTTGTACTAAATACAAACGATACGAAACCTATACAATTTTGGTACTAATTACGAATAAAATTGGTATGAAACTTATACTATTTTCGATACTTGTTACATATAAAATTGGTATGAAATCTTTACAATTTTGGTACTAGTTACACATGAAATTGGTAGGAAACATATACAATTTTGGTATAAGTTACACATGAAATTTGTACGAACCCTATACATTTGCGGTATTATTACACATGAAGTTGGTATGTATGATATCCAGAAATTAATTGTGTCGATCCCGGAGTGATTATAATCCTTAATTGATTTTAAGTGCAGTAATAATAGATAATTACGGTGTTGAGACTCCCGGGAATTTTAATCCGGTATCGGGGTCGTTGGGTCTAGAGGTTGAGATTTATTCTCATCAAGGTGTTAAACCTTGGAACTGTGTTGATAGTGGGATCTGGAATATGAGGAGCTTTGGATTAAGGTTGGTAATGCAAATAGTGGGTGAGAGATAATTATTGAACACATGTGATTTTTAATGAGTCAGGGTTCGAGTATTTGAGACTTGGATTTTTGGAGCCTTGGTACTATATATACCAAGTGGACTCGGTGTTCAAGCATTTGACAATTGGCATTTGGCATTTCGTTTCTCTCTCTCTCCCTCATGTTTCCTCTCCCTTCCCCCAACCCTTTTCCCTTTCCTTTTTTCCCTTGGAGGAAAAATCGATGGAGGCTCGATCTCTGAGTGAGATTTCATGAAGATGTAATCTTCTTCCCCTCGCATTTATCTTCGGTTTCATTGTGGTGTTGTAGAGTATGGGCATGTTTAGAGTTGGGTTTGAGTTTTTGAGTTTTTGAATTTTAGAGATTTTTGGATTGTTGTGTTTAAAGAGTATTTATGGTGTCTTGGTTATTTATGGTGTATTGAGTATTGAGATTGTTATTCTGGGGGTTTTAACTTGGAAAACGTCATTTTTGGGCTGTTACAGAGCTCACCGATCGATAGGCAAGGGGGCGCCGATCAATCTCGCGTAATGGGCAATTTTTGACGACGATGTACTGTGCGGGTGATCGACCGAGCAAGGTACCGATCGATCGCGAGCGTCTGGCGATCGATCGGGTAGCTTCGCCGATCGATTACGCGAGAACAAAATTTGGGCATATTATGTTGAGAAACGATATAAAATTGAAAACAAACTACCCAAATACGAGTTCAACTAAGGGTGAGCATTTGGTCCGAACGACCGAATTTGTAAAAATCGAACCGACCAAATTTGTTTTTCAGCCAACCGAAAGGACTGATTATTACACTAAATCGAACAAATTGAATCGATGAAACATCGATTATCATTAAAGATCATGGCCGAAAACATAACTAATATCATTTAAATTCAACATCTAAACATATAATTGTCTAAAAGATATTTGTTAAACTATTTCAAATAGTTCATAAGCTGTGAAGTCTTATTTTAAGATTAAGATGTTAAAATATTTTGATAAACATATTTTAAATATGTTAAAGATGTTGATGTGTTTGATATTAAAGATCTTTTTATGATCGTAATTAATAAAAAAGGATATGATACTAAGATAATAATACAATTAGTTATTTTAAAATCTTATCATTAATATAAAAACTAGTTTATAGTTTAAAAATATTTAAAAATAATTTTGAAATAAATAAAAATAATATGACACCATAGAGGGTGCGATTGTCATGTATAGTATACTATAAGGTGTGTTTTGTAATGTTTTAATAGTCTATATTACATATACTACAGGGTGTGTATATGTAATGTTTAAAAAAATTTATATTACATATACAAAAAAGGCAAAAACATCATTTTACAAGTTTTATTTAATGTCATTACAATAGAAGGGATGTCTGTATAATTTTCTAAAGTCGTAAGTCGACGAGAGATTTTACAATTAAACTAAAGTGAAGAGTTGCAGATGTAACAATCAGTTTTCTTAATCAGCTAATTCTTTATTAAAATGCCCGGTCAAACTCTAAGCAGTAAGCAGATGGAGTACGGGAATTCCCGATGTGAGTACATATAATTTATTTGCTTCTTCTAAAAGCTGTAAACTCAGACCAAAGGTGAAGGAAGTAAGGAACGGAAGAAAGAGATGGCTCGGAGCATCACATACATCACCGGCTCTCAGCTTTCCTCTCTCAACAACCGCCCGAATATCGCCATTGTCGATGTCAGGTACATGAGAAGTGTATTTGATTTTGCGATTAAGGTTTTTTTGTTAATAGTTTGTTTCGAAATTTTAATGTTTTATTAGGGATGATGAAAGGAGCACTGATGGGCATATAGCTGGATCGCTTCACTTTACTAGCGACTCATTTGCTGACAAAATACCCAATCTAATTGAAGCTGCTAAAGGCAAAGATACCCTTGTTTTCCATTGTGCTCTCAGCCAGGTGTGAATGATTTACAGAATTACGTTTCGTTTGCCAAGATTTTCCCTTTCTTCTTTTATGCGGATGTGGGTGTTTGGCGTTTGATCTTTATATTGTTTTAATAGGATCTGATAAGGTTTATGTGAAGTAATTTATATGCGATCGTGTTTGGCTATCGAAGGAGATACAAATTCACAATCATCTTGAGCTTGTTAACAGCTGACTTTATAATTCATTATGGCGTGAGAATTAAGTTTGAGAGTTTTCTCATTTAATATACTAGTTTGTGGGTTCTTTTCTTTCTAAAGTTAGTGCTCTCGTTCTTCCATGGCTTAGGAATGGCCGAAACTGGCTAGTGTGATAGGTTAAGGTGCATAAACTGTGTTGTATGATTGGTGAGGAAAAATCATTTAAAGTAGGTCGCAATTGGCCCTCGAGGGGAAGTTGGGTAATTTTATGAGTGCACTATTGACTCCCTGAGCAAGTCTGGAGTTGTATTTAAGATTGAGGAGATTAAGTTGAGACTTTGTTTTTAACAAGATCAATTTCCCAATTCCATTACAAAGTATTTATGTCTTTATTGAACCCGAATCCTACCGCAGGACTGACATTGCTTTTTAGGTAGAGGGATATGGGTTTTTTCAGAATTAAACGTGGCATGTACTAATAGTGGTTCTTTTTGTTATTTCACTCAATCTTCATCTAAATCTATAGATTCATGGAGTTGTCTCGTATTCATTAATCATTTGATCAGTTAGATGATCATAAGAATGCGGTTGCAAGAGATAGATCAGCTTCTAAGTGGATTTGACATGCTAACCTCTGTTCCATGTTTGCATTTTGCTCTAATTCTCTTCTGTTTCATGTGCCGTGAACTTTATATTCGCGGGGTGTTAAGTATGTTTATGCACTATGGGAAGGAACCAAAGCATTAGCTACTCATAATCAATCTTCAAGGATGTATCTCTAAGGTAAACTTGTGGCATGATCTCGTGTCATTGAATTTCTACTTCAAATGGCACATGGAAGGCAAACTAGCCGCACTCTAAAAGAACACCCAACTACGAAGTATTTGAAATGGGGGAAAGAAATACGATTAAGATAATATTTCCAAATGGGTTGCAAATGGATTTGCTGGTTCACCAGTCATTGATGGCTATAGAACCGCTAAGCGTACTTTAAATGCAATAGTACCTAGAATTATGACCGGAAATATATATAAAAGATCATTGAGACATGCGGGTTCTTCGTAATAATTATGGCCCATAACGTTAGCCATTTTTGCTTTTAATACAAGATTGTTTAAATCAGGTCTTTTTGTTAATTGGATAAGTGAATTCTTATACATCCATCCTCCGATGGAACCGGACATGATTGTTTACCGAATACTTCTTGGCTACCCCCATGGGCACTACCCCATGGGGGTAGCACAACCCTTGGATGAGCATCATTTGGGGAAATGATGCTCATCCAAGGGTGTTGTACCCCCATGGGGTAGTGCCCATGGGGGTAGCTAAGAACTATTCCTACATTATGATCTTCTTTCTGGTTTTATGTCCCATCAAACCTTCTAAAAGTAGGGATTTTGGTATTTTATTTAGGGTGGGAAGGGATGCAAAAAAAAAAATTGTAGTATAAACTTGTGTACATCCCAAGTTAGAAGTTGGAAACAGTTGGGTTGGCTGTACTAAAGATTTAAACATTATAAAAATATTAATTTACAGTCGTCGCTCGATCATAATTGAAGGTTAGCATTAGGTACATATGTATAGGTGCCTTTGAGTGCAATTAGAATGCTTAAAATCAAAATAGGCATCTGCCTATAGTTAGCCCATAAGTCTGATTTACTCAATTGATTAAGGGTTCATATTTATAAAATGCATGGCAGTGAAAAGCCATCAGAATAAAAGCCTGAACTATTTTTCAGGTACGTGGACCCAAGTGTGCTCGAAGGCTTACAGATTATCTCGCTACTATGAAAGAAGATGCAGGAATAAAAAATGTCATGGTTCTGGAACGCGGGTATAATGGTTGGGAAGCTTCTGGAAAGCCCATTTGTCGTTGCACTGAAGTTCCGTGCAAGGGGGAGAGAGCTTAAATCCCTGTTTCGGAGTCAACCAAGAATGCTTTTATTCTATGAAACTATTATATCTTGGCCCTTGGTGCATTAATAGGGAATTGTGTCTGAAAATTGTGTGCTTACCTTGTATCATTTAGCATTAAGAATGTTTTCTACACTTTTGATAGAATCTTAACTCATTTGATTCAATGTAATGATATGCTTTTACTTCCGTGTGTACGGTGATACAGTCTCAATGGTTGTTAGGAAACCCGTACATTACTACTGGCTCCGCAACTGTAAAGCCTTCGTTTTTAGCTTCAAAGCATATGCTGCCTGTCTCTGCTTGTGAATTTCTGTGGTTTATCCCGTTAAGCAACTCGTTCCTTCGTCTCTGGTTTGATCTATAAACTTGCATAGTGTCACAAAATGTCGTGTCGTATGCAGGGACGGAGCTAAAGAGGGAGTTTAGGGTGTGCTTGGAATCTATATATATATATACACTAGTTTTTATTGGTACCGCCCAAGGCGCGGTGCCAGGTACCAGCATGATGGTCAATTTTTTCCTAAATAGATCGAAAATAACATTTCAAATAACTGATTTTAACAAACCTTTTTTTAAAAAAACGACCATGGTATTGAATGGGAAAAAAATAACCGAAGGACTGGTTCTAACTTTTAAAAAAAAATTATGTCAATTTCACTAAAAAATGAAAAAATAACATTTGAAGTTGTACGTATCAACAATTGATTAAGATATATTTTTTCCTAGTCGATTTATGCCAAACCCGGTCATAAAAAATTAAAGTTAACATGCTATTGTAATTGAATGGGATAAAAATAACCAAAGAACTGACTCTAATTTTTTTTAAAAGCATATGCCCATCTTACTATAAAGTGAAAAAATTAATATTTGATATTGCGCGCATCAACTACCGATTTAAATATTTTTTTTCTAGTTGGTTCAGGTCAAATCTACACATCAACTAAAATAATTTTTTGAAAAATAACAATTTTTAAAGAACAAAAAAATTTGTGATGAATAGTGATTTACTATTTATTACTATTCCTTGCAATAGTACTATTCCAAACTCTTAGACACTTATTATATAGTTAATTAATTAATTAATATATATATATATATATATATATATATATATATATATATGCATGTACCTCTATATATACGTAATATATATACATATGGCTCCCACCGCCTAGCTCCGCCACTGGTCGGATGTCGGCTAGAATTTACCCATCTTGTATACCCGATCAGGTACTCGAATGTGATAACTAAAAATATAAGAAGGGAGATTTGCTTAGGCATGTTAATCAGGCTGGATCGGACCGGATCCAACCGGTTCCAGATCCGAAAGTGGTGGAACCGACCGATCCAGTTCCGTTTCCATGGCCCAAACCATGGAACCAGCCCGATTCGGCAACCCGGATCCGATAGTCCATATTGGGTCTGGATTATACCGGTTCCAACCGGAATCGGTTAGGCAATCGATCATCATTCTCGGCAATCGGTCGCCAATGCACCTTTTTTAAAAAAAATTAAAAATTACTCAATCGCCAGGCCTATTTTTTATTTTTACTTTTTTTTTTCCTTTTTTTCTTTTTCTTTTTCTTCAGATTTTACGTTCACCCCAAGTCGTAAAGGAAAAATACACAGTTTATTGAGTATGGAAAACAACGTAAAAGCTACAACATTTGAAATTTATAAAAAAATACATTATTCATCATAATTGAATAGTATAGTCTTGGTCAATTCTTCTTCTTCTTTGAAACTTTCGTTGCCGAACTCGTCGACTCCTCCTTGTTTTTTATTTCTTCTCTCATCATCAAACAATATTTTAGCATCGTAAGCATGCACAATGATTCTGTTTTTAGAGAAGCTCTAAAATCTTGAATGAGTCGACCACAAGTTGATAATGACGACTCCGATGCGACGCTGGATGTTTGGACTGCAAATACATCTCTAGCCATTTTAGCTAAGACTGGATGTTGTCATGCGTTTGCTTTCCACCACTCTAGTACGTCAAAATTTTCATCTGTAATGAACATTTGACCTAGTAAGAACTGCAGCTCATTTGAAGAGGTGGATGACACCCCGCTTCTTTCTTCCAAGGCTCCTCAACAGATTAATCCCTCCGCTTCGTGACTGAGTAGCGTCTTCTTCTTCTCATCCTTCTACACGTGACGATGAGCTTTGTTCATGTTCACTACAATCCAAAAATATTTTGAAGAGAATGCATGATTGTCGTCTTTTGATCGTCAACATCCTTATCCAAAAATTTAGTGTAATATTCAAATAAAGTATCGAAAGATCCTAGACCCTGACTTGGGTCTAACAGTGTAGATATACAGTGCAAGTGAGGAATATGTTCCAAATATTTTTTAAACTTCCCCTCCATACGATAAACGAACGATGACAACTCATATTATCTCTAAATAAATTTACAAAATATGTTAAATACAAGTGGAAGAAAATAATGAGAAGTAGGATAATAAACACCGGAGAAACGATCTGTTGCTTCTTTAAAAGTTGATAACAAAGTAATTAAATTATTAATAAAATATCTATCCTTAGCAGACAATAAATTGATTTCATCACTTTTAGGCATTTGATAAGAGTTACAAAACGAAGTTAAAATATCTTGATGAGGTAACATCGATTCTAACATTTTATGCAAAGAATTCCATCGAGTAACAATGTGCGATGAAAAAAGAGTAAACTGAATATTCTGACTTGCATACATATGTTTCCAATCATGCTTAATGTGTGATTATTGTAGCCATTGATAACAGTTTTTAAGTTTATCTATGTTATTTATTTTGATTATTTCTTTTTCATTTTTAAAATTCTTTATATTTTTTAACATGTTCTATATAGAAATTTTCTGTTAATTATATATTCTTAAAATGAATGAATCCAAATACAATATTTGAAAAGAAAGCTATTTTTTTTATAAAAAAAAATATCCGAGTTTTATTCATTTATCTCAAATTCTTATGAATTTATCAACAAGACTGCAACTCAAACGCATAAAAATTGAAATGATCAAGTTTCTTGAATAATATCTTCTTTTTGAAATTATATTGACTTTTACAAGTTTTGTTATTAAATCAAGATTCAAGATTGACCATTGCTAATTATGGTTCTTTTTTCCTGGAAATTCATTCAATTTCGCAAGTTAGACGTTATCATTCGGGCTTGTCCCTTTCCAAAAGAAACTTCAAGAAAAAAGTATTACAATATTTTCGGAAATATCATATTTCACTATAGATTTGAAAGTTGTTTTTATCTTATTATCTTATATTGTTTTTTTTTAAAAAAAACAAATAGAGGAAAAAATATGTGATGATTTAGATTATGTTAATAAAATTAAAAGCGAGTGAAAAGTGTTTTTCCGAAAAAGAAAATGAAGAATATTCAGAAAAATCTTGTATGAATTCGGTTTGAGCCTAATTAATGGGTCAACTCAATATAATTAATTTAAAATTTTTTGTATGTTAGTTTATAATTTAAAATATATTATATTTTAATATTGAATTGATATATAAATGAGTTCTACCCAAATGCATATTAGAATATATATTCTAATATATGGTCGCTAACTCGCTATAAGTTTAATTTTCTTTGATACACAAATTTGCGGAGCAGGTACGTGGACCGCTCTCCAATAATCTCGTGCATTGACTTTAATCCAATTTAATTCTAAGTGACAACTATTATTTGAAATGTTATCCCCATTAACAATTATAATCACAAACAATTATAATAATATAATGTCAGGTTTATTTTAAATATTTATCTGAAAAGGACAACATCAAGTGGTGGTGGTTATCAATGTTTTTTGCTTTTGCCAAGAAATTTCCTCGTATTTTAAACTTCATAAAAGCAACAATTTCGCAAGTTATATCAAGGAAAAACTCGAAAAAAAAAAAACTCAATTATTAAACTTAATCATGGAATCAGTCTTTATGTCAGAAAAACTTAATTCAAACTACCTACTGCAACTTAAAATTTTGTTCTAACTCCTTATGACTATAATATACTCTTATACTAAAAGTTAAACTTTTAATTTTGAGAAATCATTACAGTCGGTACGAAACCTATACAAATTTGGTACACGTTACACAAAATCAGCATTAAATCTATACAATTTTGTTACAATTTACACATGAAATTGGAATGAAACATATACTATTTTCGATACTTATTACACGTGAAGTTTGTATGAAACATATACAATTTTTGTACTAGTTACACATGAAGTTGGTATGAAATCAATAATTTTGGTACTAGTTATACATGAAATTGGTATAAAACATATATTATATTCGGTACTTAGTACACGTGAAGTTGGTATCAAACCTATACAATTTTGGTTTGAAACATATACAATTTTGGTATTAATTACGAATAAAATTGGTATGAAACTTATATTATTTTCAGTACTTGTTACATATGAAATTTGTATAAAATCTTTACAATTTGGTACTAGTTACACAGGAAATTGGTATGAAACCTATACAATTTTGGTACAAGTTACACATGAAATTTGTACGGAACCTATACTTTTTCGATACTTATTACAGAAGAAGTTGGTGTGTGTGATATCCGGAAATTAATTGTGTCGATCCCGGAGTGATTATAATCCTTAATTGATTTTAAGTGTAGTAATTATGAGATATTACGGTGTTGAGACTCCCGGTGATTTTAATCCGGTATCGGGGTCGTTGGGTCCAGAGGTTGAGATTTATTCTCATTAAGGTGTTAAACCTTGGAATTGTGTTTATAGTGAGATCTGGAATCTGGGGAGCTTTGGATTAAGGTTGGTAATGCAGATAGTGAGTGGGAGATAAATATTGAACAAAGATGATTTTTAATGAGTCAGGGTGCGAGTATTTGAGACCCGAGTGTTTGGAGCCTTGGTACTAATATACCAAGTGGACTCGGTGTTCAAGCATTTGGCATTTCGCTTCTCTCTCTCTCTCCCTCAAGTTTCCTCTCCCTTCCCCAAAACCTTTTTCCCTTGGAGGAAAAATCGATGGAGGCTCGATCTTGGAGCGAGATTTCTCCAAGATAATTGGGTAATCTTCTTCACCTCGCATTTATCTTCGTTTTGATTGTTGTATTGTAGCGTATAGGCATGTTTAGAGTTGAGTTTGAGTTTTTGAATTTTAGAGATTTTTGGATTGTTATGTTTAAGGAGTATTTATGGTGTCTTGGTTGAAGATTTATGGTGTATTGGGTGTTGGGATTGTTATTATGGTTTAGCTTGAAAAACGCCATTTTTGGGCTGTTACGGACCTCGCCGATCGATCGGCAATTGGCGCCTATCGATCGCGCGTAATGGGCAAATTTTGACGACAATGTACAGTGCGGGCGATTGATCGAGTAAGTTACCGATCGATCGTGAGCGTTTGGCGATCGATCGGGTAGCTTCGCCGATCGATACCCGATCAATCGCGCGAGAACAAAATTTGGGCATAATTTTCTGGGGCTCTCGATCGATCGAGCACCCTTGGCCGATCGATCGAGATGCCATGTATTGTGAAAAAAATTGGTTTGTTGTGGAATCGATGCGTGCTTCGCCCAAGTCTTTTAAATGGTTAATCATAATGATTTGATGATGTATTTGGAGGTTGTATACATACTTGGGTATGTGTTTGTGTGCACAAAATTAATTATGAGTTATTAACTGTGTTTAGCCAATAATTCACGGGATCTCGGGGCAAAAGCAAGGATTGGCTATTGCTATTGGATCATAAGATGCGTATAACGTACGAACATATTGCTATATATTATTATCATTGCAGAATGAATAATACATTGTCGTTGCAATGAATTGGCATGCATTGTGAGTTATGTGGTGCCTCTATGGAGCGAGCAATGGTTAGGATGTTGTCGCTGTTGAGCGAACATCGATTTTGACGTCGCCGCTGTTGAGCGTGCTAGAGGTTAGAATGCCGCTGCTGTTGAGCGAGCGATGTAATGCGATGTGAGAGAACTGTGAAATCATTTTTTAGATATATGTGATATATGTAATCATTAGAGTAATGATTTAATCATATTGATTATGAAACCGGCATCTTGAGATTCAGTTTAGTTAATCGATGTAATGATTAACTGATTTTGGGAGATTGATGGTTTTTGTTATTGTGAGAACAGAAACAACACGGGGATCCCATATGATAACGATACTATACAAGAAGTATCTTTTAAATTTACAGCTTTATATTCTGCAAATTATGAATTGTGATATTGCTGTTATTGAGATGGTGTTATTGGTATGCTCACCCCGTGTGAGGGCTGTTTCTGTTGGAACAGGTTGATCATGTACATCATTGGCTCTGGAGTTGAGTTCGAGATGTTGATTGGAAATGCTTCCAGGGCTGAGGTCCAATGCTGATATTGAGTAGTGTACTTTATACATTAGATACACATTCACTTATTCGATGCTCGCATGTGAGCCTTCACATGTGTATATTGGTTGTATAAAGGTTATGAGTTTTTCGCTTTTCATTTATGTGTTGCATGCAATTAATTAAGGGAATTGCATGATGAATTGAGAATATGAAATTGGTGCATTGTACAGTGCATATGTAGGCTAGTTGAGCTGTATTGGGAATTGAACATTAAGTGGATTAATGTCAAAAATTTTATAGATGGTATGTCAATGCTATTGAAGCATGTATAAGAATTCCCTAATGATATGAATGTATGCACTAACATATGTGATAATGCATAGCGGGTTAAAGTAGTGAGGGCCTTACAGTATGAAACATATACAATTTTGGTACTTAAAGCACTTGAAGTTGGTATGAAACATATACAATTTTGATACTAGTTACACGTCAAGTTAGTATGAAACCTATACTATATTCGAAACTTATTACACGTAAAGTTGGTATGAAACCTATATAATTTCGGTACCAACTATGCATAAAGTTGGTATGAAACCCATATAATTTTGGTATTAATTACTAATAAAATTGGTATGAAACCTATTATATTTTCGGTACTTATTACAAATGAAATTGGTATGAAATCTTATACTACTTACACGTGAAATTGATATGAAACATATACAATTTTGGTACAGTAATACATGAAATTGGTATGAAACCTATACTTTTTTGGTACTTATAACACATGAAGTTGATATAAAACATATACAATTTTGGTACTTATTACACTTGAAGTTGGTATGAAACATATACAATTTTGGTACTAGTTACACGTGAAGTTAGTATGAAACCTATATTATATTCAAAACTTATTAAACGTAAAGTTGGTATGAAACCTATACAAATTTAATATTAAGTATACATAAAATTATTATGAAATCTATATAAATTTGGTACTAGTTACACGTGAAGTTAGTATGAAACATATATTATATTCGAAACTTATTACACGTAAAGTTCGTATGAAACCTATACAATTTCGGTACTTAGTATACATAAAATTGGTACGAAATCTATAAAATTTTGGTACTAATTATGAATGAAATTGGTACGAAACCTATACTATTTTTGGTATTTAATATTTATTAAATTAGTATGAAATTTTTACAATTCTGGTACTAATTAAGCATGAAATTTGTATGAAACCTATACAATTTTTGTACAAGTTACACGTGAAATTGGTGTGAAACATATGCTAGTTTCGCTACTTATTACACGTAAAATTAGTATGAAACATATACAATTTTAGTACTAGTTACACATAAAGTTGGTCTGAAACATATACAATTTCGGTACTAGTTACACATGAAGTTGGTATGAAACATATACTATATTCGGTCCTTATTACACGTGAAATTGGTGTGAAACCTATACAATTTCTGTACTATGTATACATAAAATTGGTATGAATTATGAAACCTATATATAATATCCGTACTATTAAACCTATACAATTGAAATTTGTACTAAACTTATATAATTTGGTCATAGTTACACATTTATACGAATTAATACAAATTATATGCTCACATGTGAGCATAGAGATATGTTTTATATGAGTTGTATAAATGTCTTTGGCATTACGCATTTCAATTGGGCATTACATACAATGTGTTTAAAAATAAAGGTGCTTGATGAATCGAATTAAGTGAAGAATTAATTAAATAACTAAAATAAACTAACAAGATGATGAATATTTAAGTGGAGAAAATCAATGAGAACGTATTCTAGAGATTCGACTTCACCCAACTATCAACTATGTTGTGTTCTTCAGTTTATAGTCAAAGAATCCTATGTTATTCTATTACATCTTCTGAGTGTTAAGTATAAATAATCATTCAACAATCATCTTGATGTGTCCACCTAAGATAAACTATTAAACAATTTAAATAGCACAATGATTCGTTGGAGTTATACGTCTGTCGACTACATAATTTTCCAACGATATAAATTGTTACGGTCATATTCAAAAGCCGCTCTCGCGAGTGATAGATTCTAAATAAATATGATGATTCAACTATCATACAGTTAATTGAAACACATTCAAATCAGGAATCACAAATAAAACACGATTCAACATAATCCATTATAATGCATTAATCATATTCTCGATTCAACACGCACGTTTACTCTTAAACCCATTGCATGCAATGCCCAATTGAAAAGAGTAATGTCAATGACTTTTATACAACTCATATACACATATCTCATGTGTAACTAGTATATATTTCAGACCAACTTCACGTGTAATAAGTACCGAAAATAGTATATGTTTCATACAAATTTCATGTGTAACTAGTATCAGAACAAACAAATATTGTTTGTAAAGTTTGAAATTAATATTTTTGTTTGTTCGATATAGAATATTAACATTAATATAAAGATTTTATAGATATGCTGTTATTATTGTTTGAATTTGATATTGTTTGTTTATTCGATATATAAGTTTAACATCAATATTGATGTGTAATTAGTACCGAAATTGTATATAATACCAATTTCATGTACAACTAGTACCAAAATTGCATAAGTTTAATACCAATTTCATGATTAACTAGTACCAAAATTGTATAGATTTAATACCAATTTCATGTGTAACTGTACAATGATGATATATGTTTAATACCAATTTTATATGTAACTAGTACCAAAATTGTATAGTTTTAATACCAATTTCATATGTAACTGGTATCAAAATTGTATAGGTTTACACTAATTTCAAATGTAATTAGTACCAAATTATATACGTGTAATACCAAATTGAGTGTGTGTAACTAATACCAAAATTGTATTTGATTAATACCAATTTCATGTGATACATGTTTCATATCAATTTCATGTGTAAATAGTACCAAAATTGTAAAGATTTCATACAATTTCATTTGTAATAAGTATCGAAAATAGTATAGGTTTCGTACCAATTTCATTAGTAAATAGTACCAAAATTATATAGGCTTCATACCAATTTTATGCATAGTTGGTACCAAAATTGTATATGTTTCATACCAACTTTACTGTAATAAATACCGAATATAGTATAGGTTGCATACCAATTTCATGTGTAACTACTACCAAAATTGTATAAGTTTCGTACCAGCTTCATGTATAACTAGTACCAAAATTGTATGTGTTTCATACCAACTTCACGTGTAATAAATACAAAAAAATAGTATAGGTTTCATACCAACTTCACGTGTAACTTGTACCAAAATTGTATATGTTTCATACCAATTTTACTTGTAACAAGTACCAAATTGTAAAGATTTCATACCAACGTTATATGTAATAAGTACAAAATAATTATGTATACTTAGTACCGAAATTGTATAGATTTCATACCAACTTCACGTGTATCAAGTACCGAATATAATATAGGTTTTATACAATTTCATGTGTAACTAGTACTAAAATTGTATAGGTCTCATACCAACTTCATGTGTAACTAGTACCAAAATTGTTTATCTTTCATACTAACTTCACGTGTAATAAGTACCGAAACTAGTATAAGTTTCATACCAACTTGTACCAAAATTGTATAGGTGTCGTACCAATTTCTTGTGTAATTAGTAAGAGAATTGTAAAAATTTCATACTAATTTAATGTATTATGTACCGAAAATAGTATATGTTTCGTACTAATTTCATTCATAATTAGTACCAAAATTATATAGGTTTCGTACCAATTTTATGTATACTACGTACCAAAATTTTATAGGTTTCATACCAACTTTATGTATAATAAGCTTCGAATATAGTATGAGTTTCATACCAACTTGTAACTAGTACCAAATTTATATAGATTTCTTACCAATTTTATGTATATTTAGTACCGAAATTGCATAGGTTTCATACCAACTTTGCGTGTAATAAGTTTCGAATATAGTATAGGTTTCATACCAACTTCACATGTAACTAGTACCAAAATTGTATATTGTTGCGCCTTAAAACGCTACAACTCTCATTCCTCTATTTTAAATAAAATTATCGTTTTTGTTTTGATGATTACAAAACCTATACATTTTGTACTAATGATTTTTATTGAGTATGCAGCATAAATTATGATCAAAGTTGAAGATTATAATAGTATTGAAAATGCCAAAGAATTTGTCTTTTGGAAGACACGGATCGCCCCAGGCGATGGGTGCCATCGCCCCAGGCGATGGGTGCCAGACGAGGATCGCCACGCACATCGACAGAGGCGATGGCTAGGCGAGCATGCGGGGCAGATCGCCCCAGGCGATGGTGACCATCGCCTGAGGCGATGGCAGCCACAAGGGCTTCGCCCCAGCACATCGACTGAAGCGACGCCGAGGCAATGCGCGGGCACGTGCGCGGGGAGTTCGCCCGAGGCGATGGCATGAACGCCTGAGGCGATGGTCTGGATCGCCTGAGGCGATGTGGAGTTCGTTTGAGGCGATGCAAAATTTGGACATGCTGAAGCTACGGCCTTAATTTTTGCTCTTGATCGCCTGAGGCGATCCACCGATCGCCTGAGGCGATCTGAGGATTTTTGACCGTTGGAACGCGGCGATAGGCGATCGCCCGAGGCGATGTCCGAGGCGATCGAGGAGTGATTCAAGCCTTACTTGAAGCAACGGCTAGTAGGAGCCTTGGAGGCCTTCTACACTATAAATATGGGTGTTTTGGATCATTTTGTAGTTAAGAAACAAGAGTATAAACTACAAGAAAGTTGTATGCAATCAAAATCATTCTAGCATTGTAAACTTCATACATTTATATTGTATTGGAGTTTGTAATTTACTTCTTGTGTGTGATCTTTTGATTCTTGTTGTTGGTACACCGTGAAGGTGTGATTTGATTATTGTAAAGGTCCTCCAACACCGACGCAAGTTGGAAAATTGTATAAGTCGCCAATAAGTGAAGTTGGTGCAAGATTGTGGCTATCCTTGGAGCCCTTAAGGCCAAGAAGAAGTTGTTCTAGTGGATCCTCGGTTGGACGTCTTCTAGCCGGGAAGAGGAGACGTAGGCGATTCATCGCCGAACTTCTATAACAAATTCTTGTCTCATTTTATTTCTTTATTTCCATTAAGCATTTATTTATTTTGATCTTTCTATTTATCGATTGACTAAAGGCTTCCGCAAGCGCAAAATTATTTTATTTTTACAAACTCATTTTAAAAGGCTAAAGTAGCCAAGGAACCTCATTCACCCCCCCTCTTAGGTTCCAACAAGTGGTATCAGAGCCATTTGATTTTTGTTTTTAAATCAAAATATTTTTATGGCTAATCTAGCAAATGAGTTTGCTCAAGGTCAATCGACAAATCGCCCTCCGCTTTTCACGGGTGATAACTACGGTTATTGGAAGAATAGAATTTCTCTATACATCCAATCTGTAGATTATGATCTATGGAAAATCATAGTGAAAGGTCCACATATTCCTTTAAAGGAAGTTGGGGGAATTAGTGTTCCCAAAGAAATGGACGATTTCAATAGAGCGGATATGATATTAATTTCACAAAATGCTAAAGCGATTAATATTTTGCATTGTGCCTTAGATATGAAGGAGTACAACCGGATCTCGATGTGCTCAACCGCAAAGGAAATTTGGGACAAATTGCAAATTTGTCATGAGGGCACTAATCAAGTGAAGGAGACCAAGATTGATCTATTGCAACTCAAGTATGAAACTTTTGAGATGGAGTCCGGAGAAAACATTGATTCAATGTTTAGAAGGCTCACTCAAATCATCAATGAGCTTGCCCAACTTGGAGAGAAGTATCCTCCAAAACAAATATGGAGAAGAGCACTTAGAGCCCTACCACAAGAATGGGATGCCAAGAGGACAGCCATCATTGAATCTAACAAAGGAGATAGTGCATCATATGATATTGATGAACTTCATGGTACCTTGGTTACCCATGAGCTTGAGATGTCAACCCGGAAGGAAATGAAGAAGGATGAAGAAAAAGCAAAAGGCAAGGGGATTGCCTTGGTTGGAAAGAAAGCACAATCCGATGACGAAGATGATGAGGAAATGGCATTGTTCACAAGGAAGTTCAAGAAGTTCTACCGGAAATACAACAAGCCAAAGACCTCCGAATCCAACAAGAATTCTACTAAACGAGAGGTAACTTGTTATAATTGTCAACAAAATGGTCATTATGCTAATGAATGTCCAAGTAGAAAGAAGGCGGATAAGGGAAAGAAGAAAGCTTTAATGGCCACATGGAGTGATAGTGACTCCGATGAAGAAGTAGCAAACCTTTGTCTAATGGCTCTTGAAGATGAAGATGAAGATGATGAGGTACCATCTTATGATGAATTATTAGATGCTTATAATGAAATTATTGATGTTCTTGGTAAATCTAAAAAGAGTAATAAATTGTTAAAGTTGGACTTGGCTAAAAAGGAAGAAGAAAATGTTACTTTGAAAAATGAACTACTTGATTTAAAGAAATCTTTTGGGAAGTTTAATGATAGTGGTGTAATGCTTCATGAATTGCTTGGCTTGCAAAGATGTAGCTTTGATAAAGCCGGATTAGGCTTCTCAAGCAAGTCAAAAACATTTTCAAGCTTGTTAGCCAAAGCCAAGCATAATCCCCCTACTTGCACCTATTGTTGTAAGGTTGGTCATGTTAGAAATAAATGTAGATTTTTCAAAAATCAATACCAACCAAACAAGAGGTGGAAGTGGATTCCTAAATCCCCCATTGTTACTAACCAACATGGACCCAAAGAACAATTGGGTACCAAAGGTCCAAATATTAAAAATTTGTTTTGTAGGGAGGAACAAGTAAGAGGTCCAATTCTTGGTATCTCGATAGTGGATGCTCAAGACATATGACGGGTGACAAGAACTTGTTCTTGTCACTAAAAGCTAAAAGTGGAGGAAGTGTCACCTTTGGAGACAATAGCAAAGGAATCATTGAAGGCATTGGCTCAATTGGTAACTCTAACTCTACTATTATTGATGATGTACTTTTTGTCAAAGGACTTAAGCATAACCTTCTTAACATAAGTCAATTATGTGATAAAGGTTATGAAGTCTCATTTGCATCACTTCATTGCACCGTATCATACACTCATGACAAATCCATTAAATTCATTGGTTATAGAAGTGAGAATGTGTACAAGGTTGATTTGGATAATCTTTCTTCTCAAAATGTAAAATGCCTTGTAACATTGAATGATAACAAAAATGTGTTATGGCATAGACGACTTGGTCATGTTGGATTGAGCACCATTGGTAAAATTCAAAAACTTGATCTTGTTGTTGGATTGCCTAACCTTGATTTACAAGTTGATTCTATTTGTGATGCTTGTCAACTAGGAAAGCATACTAGAGAATCTTTCAAAAACAAAAATGTTATCTCCACTTCTATGCCACTTGAATTGCTTCATTTAGACTTGTGTGGTCCTTCAAGAACAACTAGTCTAGGTGGAAAATCTTATGCATTTGTCATTGTGGATGATTTCTCTAGATTCACTTGGACATTGTTCTTAGCCCATAAAAGTGATGCCTTTGAGAATTTCAAAATATTTGCAAAAAGAGTTGAGAATGAGAAAACTCTTTCAATAAAAAGTATCCGTAGTGACCACGGAACCGAATTTGAGAATGAAAATTTTATAAACTTTTGTGATGACAAAGGCATTGGTCACAACTTTTCTTGTCCTAGGACACCTCAACAAAATGGTGTTGTTGAAAGGAAGAATAGGACATTAGTGGAAATTGCACGTACTATGCTATGTGAATATTCACTTCCAAAATATTTTTGGGCCGAGGCAATGAGCACCGCATGTTATATCATTAATCGTTCATCAATAAGGCCAATTCTCAAGAAAACTCCATATGAATTATGGAGGGGGAGAAAGCCTAACATTTCTTACTTCAAGGCTTTTGGTTCAAAGTGCTTCATTCACAACAATGGTAAGGATAACCTTGGTAAGTTTGATGCCAAATCGGATGAAGGTATTTTTCTTGGTTATTCTAATACTAGTAAAGCATATAGAGTATTTAATAAACGTAATCTTATTGTTGAGGAATCTATTCATGTTATATTTGATGAGACTAACACTCGAATATCAAGAATTTCCATGGATGGTGATGATGAAGAATTACTTGAGCAAAGGAGAGAGTCAACCACCCTTGAGAATTCTAGTGGTGATAAAGAAGAACAAAGAGTGGAGTCAAGTAATTCCAAAGAGGATGGAGAACTTCCAAAGGATTGGAAAACCACCAAGGATCATCCCATGGATCTCATAATCGGTAGTCCATCAAAAGGGGTAAAAACTCGATCCTCATATATCAATATTTGTAATCATCTTGCTTTCATTTCTCACATAGAGCCTAAGGACATTAATGATGCATTGCTTGATGATTCTTGGATCTTGGCTATGCAAGAGGAACTAAATCAATTCACAAGAAATAAAGTTTGGAATCTTGTACCTAGGCCTTCGAACAACACCATAATTGGAACAAAATGGGTATTTAGAAATAAAATGGATGAACATGGGACGATTATTCGAAACAAGGCTAGGTTGGTAGCTAAAGGATATTGCCAAGAAGAGGGCATAGATTTTGATGAAACCTATGCACCCGTTGCTCGCTTAGAATCTATTCGCATGTTTCTTGCTTTTGCTTGCTTTAAAGATTTTAAGCTCTTTCAAATGGATGTCAAGAGTGCCTTCTTGAATGGTGATTTGAAAGAAGAGGTGTATGTTGATCAACCACCCGGCTTTGAGGATCCACAATTTCCCGACCATGTTTTTAAACTTGATAAAGCTTTGTATGGTTTGAAACAAGCTCCTAGAGCTTGGTATGAAAAACTATCTTCATTCTTAACCAAGAATGGCTTTACAAGAGGAAAAGTGGATATCACTTTGTTTACCTTAATTAAGGGAAATGATTTACTTATTGTTCAAATATATGTTGATGATATCATATTTGGTGCTACTAATGAATCTTTGTGCAAGGAGTTTTCTAAATTGATGCAAGATAATTTTGAAATGAGCATGATGGGAGAACTCAACTACTTTCTTGGATTGCAAATCAAACAATGCAAAGATGGAATCTTTATAAGCCAAGGAAAGTATGTCAAAGATATGCTAAAGAAATTTGGAATGGATAATACTAAAAGTGCATCAACACCAATTAGCTCTTCAACCAAGCTTGACAAGGATGAACAAGGTAAACCAATTTGTCAAAAGCTTTATAGGAGTATGATTGGCTCTTTGCTTTATTTAACGGCTAGTAGGCCGGATATTATGTTTAGTGTTTGTTTATGTGCTAGATTTCAATCATCCCCAAAAGAATCACACTTGTTCGCCCTAAAACGCATTTTTAAATATCTTACAAAAACTCCAAATCTCGGCTTGTGGTATTCTAGAAACTCTTTCTTTGATTTGAAAGCTTACTCCGATGCCGATTTTGGAGGATATAAGGTGGATAGGAAAAGCACTAGTGGTACTTGTTTCTTTCTCGGTAATAGCTTGGTATCTTGGTTTTCCAAAAAGCAAAATTGTGTTGCACTCTCAACAACCGAAGCCGAATATATGGCCGCCGGAAATTGTTGTGCACAAATCTTGTGGATGAAAAGCCAATTACTTGACTATGGGCTAGATGTTTCAAAAGTTCCAATTTTTTGTGATAACACTAGCACCATATGTTTATCTAAAAATCCAATTCAACATTCTCGGACTAAGCATATCGATATAAGGCACCATTTCATTCGTGACCATATCGAGCAAAATGATGTTGAATTATTTTATGTTAATACCAAGGATCAAATTGCCGATATTTTTACAAAACCACTAGATGAAAACTCTTTTATTTTTCTTCGTGGTGAATTGGGTATGATTGAACTTTGAGCATGTTTGCATACCTTAAGAAATGATATCATATTTAGGGGGAGCCACTCTACTTCATCATTTGCATAGAGCAATTGTGAAATTCATTTACATAAATTAATTATGTTTAATGAATTTTATAGCTCAACATTTAATTTCAAAAGTGCATATTGAAATCACCTTTAAAAATCACAAATTGTGAATTATTGTGTTTTTGAGATTATGTGATTAATTTTTGTTGTTAGATGGTTTAATGTTAGTTAGAATTATCAAAAATAATTTTTTGGTCCAAAAATTAGCTCAAAATGTTGCCAAACCATCGCCTCAGCATTCTGTGCGAAGTGCTCGTCCGTGGCTCGCATCGCCTCAAACGATCGCAAGCATCGCCTCGGGCGTGGCTCGCATCGCCTCAGGCGATCGCAAGCATCGCCTCAGGCGTTCTCGATCGCCTCAGGCGTTCTCTCGATCGCCTCAGGCGATCTCGATTTTTAAAGTCTGAAGGCTACGGCTTTTGCTCATTTTTTCAGCAACAATTCGTGTTTTTCACCCATAATTCGAGCTTTCTTCATCATTGTTATAATCGATCATCCTAAGCCTTTCCAAACCATCAATTTCACTTTCCAAACACCAAATCTTCCAATTCGAAATTTTTGCAAACCCTAACCCCATTTCTCAAAATCGAAACTTTACCTCAATTCCCTTAAATTTCTTGCAATATGTCTCGAAGCAACAGAGAAGAAGGAGAATCAAGCCGGAGGAGACGCTCTAATCGCTCCACTAGGAATTATACGGGTCCTCCACTTGATGGTAAGCCAATTCCGGAAGACTATCTTACTCGCAAATTAATTCCGGGTTATATCTTTGATTTCGATTTCCTTAGGACTTCCCAGCTCCCAATTCTTGATTGGATTCAATTCCAACAATGGGAAAATTTTTTCAAACCCCCTAGAAAGAACGATTTTTTGTATCCATCCATGATTCATTCTTTCTATGCCAATCTTGAACTGTTTGAGGGTGATGGTGAGTTAACTATCAAAACCATCGTTTGTAATCGCCCAATTGAATTCAATAGCACTGAATTAGGAAATATTCTTCGCATTCCTTCGGAGGGTCCGGCTAAATTTGCTCTAGCTTCTTGGCCCAATGATGGGGTATGTGATCCTGCCCAAGCCTTGTATCTCATATTTGGCGGAACCCCTCAATGTCCAAACCAATCCTTTCTTGTGAATTCCATCCCTACAAACTACCAAATCCTTCACAAGATTGTGATCACCTCGATGATCCCTCGGGATGGTGATCGTCTTAGGTTGAAATTCTCTGATGTATACTTGATGTATTACATCATTACAATGACCCCCTTCAACCTACCTAGATTCATTATCCAAATCTTTAGGAACACCGCCCATAATCCTAAAAAGGTTATTCTCCCATTCGGCCGTGTCCTAACAAAGATTTTTCTTCATTTCAACCTTCCTTTTGATGACAATGAGAAACTCCCTATCAAGTCCAAGGACACCTTCAATCTAAGGTGTTTTTTGTTTAACAAAATTTCTTGGAATCCTTTCACCTCATGTTGGGTTAATGATCCGGGGAACCTACTTTCTGCTTTCAATCCTAAAGATCACCCCTCATTACCCATTGATAGGATGACTAGTGCCCAAAGGGTTCATTTTCCTTTCTTGATTGAACCAAATCTTGATGAGCCACCCATTCAGCATCAATCTCCATCTACCTTTGATGACATGATGAATATTGGGGCGGATATTCCAGCTCCTGATAGTCATCAACCTTCTTCGTCTTTTGAATTCAATCAAGACGCTTTTGCCTTCTTTACCTCTCAATTCCAAAGCCTTCGTGAGGATATGAACTCACAATTTCAATCCTTGAGAGTCGATATGAATTCTCAATTTCATTCCCTTCGAGATGATGTTGCGTCTCTTCGAGCTTACCAAGACTCCTCGAGAGAAGATTTGTCGTATCTACGACATGAAGTGGACGCTCTTCGTTCTCAGTTTTCCCGTACTCACATGGACGATGATACTACTCACGGGAATGATGGTGATGGTGATGGTGGCATGGATTGAGTTGTCTTTGTTTTAGTTTTTTTTTTTTTTTAGATTTTATCCTTTTGTAATTGTTTGTAAGGATTGTAATTGTTCAATTGATGTTGGAATTCGTTTATTGTGTATGTTAATGGATTTTAAGTTATTGATTGGATTTTGAGTTGATTGTGTATTATTTGAATGAATTTATGGTTTATTCAATTTTTAAAGGGAACTATGTCCAATTTTCTTAAAAATCATTTACCCTTTTTTATTCTCACAAAAAGGGGGAGAATGGTTATGTAAACTTGGTGTAAACTTAATTGATGAAATGCTATTTGCACCTAATTGTGTTTACAACTTGTGACATATTTTGTAAAGGTGATAAAAATGCACATTGAAACATTGTTTATCATTGCATTCATTAAGGGGGAGTTTAAACTCTCTATGCATTGCATTGTTATAAGTTATATTTTTTTTCAAGTTTACCGGTTTTTGTGATCATCAAAAAGGGGGAGATTGTTGCGCCTTAAAACGCTACAACTCTCATTCCTCTATTTTAAATAAAATTATCGTTTTTGTTTTGATGATTACAAAACCTATACATTTTGTACTAATGATTTTTATTGAGTATGCAGCATAAATTATGATCAAAGTTGAAGATTATAATAGTATTGAAAATGCCAAAGAATTTGTCTTTTGGAAGACACGGATCGCCCCAGGCGATGGGTGCCATCGCCCCAGGCGATGGGTGCCAGGCGAGGATCGCCACGCACATCGACAGAGGCGATGGCTAGGCGAGCATGCGGGGCAGATCGCCCCAGGCGATGGTGACCATCGCCTGAGGCGATGGCAGCCACAAGGGCTTCGCCCCAGCACATCGACTGAAGCGACGCCGAGGCAATGCGCGGGCACGTGCGCGGGGAGTTCGCCCGAGGCGATGGCATGAACGCCTGAGGCGATGGTCTGGATCGCCTGAGGCGATGTGGAGTTCGTTTGAGGCGATGCAAAATTTGGACATGCTGAAGCTACGGCCTTAATTTTTGCTCTTGATCGCCTGAGGCGATCCACCGATCGCCTGAGGCGATCTGAGGATTTTTGACCGTTGGCGATAGGCGATCGCCCGAGGCGATGTCCGAGGCGATCGAGGAGTGATTCAAGCCTTACTTGAAGCAACGGCTAGTAGGAGCCTTGGAGGCCTTCTACACTATAAATATGGGTGTTTTGGATCATTTTGTAGTTAAGAAACAATAGTATAAACTACAAGAAAGTTGTGTGCAATCAAAATCATTCTAGCATTGCAAACTTCATACATTTATATTGTATTGGAGTTTGTAATTTACTTCTTGTGTGTGATCTTTTGATTCTTGTTGTTGGTACACCGTGAAGGTGTGATTTGATTATTGTAAAGGTCCTCCAACACCGACGCAAGTTGGAAAATTGTATAAGTCGCCAATAAGTGAAGTTGGTGCAAGATTGTGGCTATCCTTGGAGCCCTTAAGGCCAAGAAGAAGTTGTTCTAGTGGATCCTCGGTTGGACGTCTTCTAGCCGGGAAGAGGAGACGTAGGCGATTCATCGCCGAACTTCTATAACAAATTCTTGTCTCATTTTATTTCTTTATTTCCATTAAGCATTTATTTATTTTGATCTTTCTATTTATCGATTGACTAAAGGCTTCCGCAAGCGCAAAATTATTTTATTTTTACAAACTCATTTTAAAAGGCTAAAGTAGCCAAGGAACCTCATTCACCCCCCCTCTTAGGTTCCAACATATATGTTTCATACCAACTTCAAGTGTGATAAGTACCAAAATTGTATATGTTTCATACCAACTTCTTGTGTAATAAGTACCGAAAAAGTATAGGTTTCATACCAATTTCATGTATAAGTATACCAAAATTGTATATGTTTCATATGAATTTCATGTGTAAGTAATACCAAAATTGTAAAGATTTCATTCCAATTTCATTTGTAATAAGTACCGAAAATAGAATATGTTTCGTACCAATTGTATTCTTAATTAGTACCAAAATTATATGGGTTTCATACCAATTTAATGCATAGTTGGTACCAAAATTGTATAGGTTTCATACCAACTTTGCGTGTAATATGTTTCGAATATAGTATAAGTTTCATACCAACTTCAAGTATAACTAGTTCAAAAATTGTATATGTTCATCCCAACTTCAAGTGTAATAAGTACCAAAAGTGTATATATTTCACACCAACTTCATGTGTAATAAGTACCGAAAAAAGTATAGGTTTCGTACCAATTTCATGTGTAACTTGTACCAAAATTGTATAGCTTTCATACCAATTTCATGTGTAACTTGTACCAAAATTGTATAGCTTTCATACCAAAAATATTATAAGTTTCGTACCAATTTTATTCATAATTAGTACTAAAATTATATAGGTTTCATACCAATTTCATGTGTAATAAGTACCAAAATTATATATGTTTCATACCAACTTCACGTGTAATACGTACCGAAAATAGTATAGGTTTCATACCAATTCATATAGAATTTGTATCAAAATTGTATAGATTTCATACCGACTTTATGTGTAACGTGTACCAAAACTGTATAGGTTTCGTACCGACTGTAATGATTTCTCAAAATTAAAAGTTTAACTTTTAGTATAGGGGTATTATAGTCATTTTCATAAGATAGGGAGTTAGAACAAAATTTTAAGTTGCAGTAGGGAGTTTGAATTAAGTTTTTCTGACATGTTGACTGATTTCATAATTAAGTTTAACAATGAGGATTTTTTTTGAGTTTTCCCTTATATTAATCAAGTAAAACAATTTATATTTAAAAAAATTAAATTCGAAATGACAAGTTTTCGTTGTCTTCCTCTCTTGTCAGCTCCTTCATCGTCTGAAATCTTCTCCATCGTCAATATTTATGGATGATATAAATACTTGTATGGACATGTTGTTGTCACATATGGACCAAATCAATAATATTGATCTAGAATAATTGATATGTTATTTTGTATATATTTTTATTAAAAAATTAAGTTTTAATATTGAGTTGATGTAAAAGTAAGAGATCAAACCTGATGTGTACAAATATTTCATCTATACTAATCTAAATATTTTTGGGAAATTACATACGTAATCATTACCCAAAAATTGCATCATGGTTTGGCGCCACAAGAACCTTAAAATGTCCTAGAAACCAGAATCGAACGGTTACAAGAATCTTGAAAGCAAGGAAAGTTGATTTTTATAGATCTGACGGTTGGATTTTTTCGATAATTTTAATGGTTGTCCTTATCTAAGCCAACAATTTCATTTTCCTTTAATCTATGAAGTCCCATTCTTGCATAATAATAACTTAATAACTAATTGTATCCACTTGGTCATATAATATTTAACCTTGATGTGAATAATGTCATGGTACAATAAATTTGTTGGTCTTGCCGCACTTTTCAAGACATGAGAAACGATGCCCGACACGAGCACGACACAACACACCATGAATTTTCATATCTAATAATGGATAAATATGTCAAGCGGGCCGGACAGCACGAGACCTGACACAGGCACGTTATTACATGGGCCGTGTCGCAATGTGACAGGTCGTGCCGGGCCAAGGGTATATGCCTGTGGGGTACCAAACTTTTTTTAAATTTTTTTATGCTACCGATCGAGTGGCAACATACGTGTCGATCGATCGGTAGCATTATTAATTATATTTCAATGTTTGGTTTGGTTTTACAGATCAATAGGCACAATCGGTAAAACCCAAGAAAATTAAAAAAAAAATTAAATGGGCCGTGCAAGCACGATTAAACAGGCATGTCGTGACACCTCTAGTGATGGATGTACAATATGTAGAATAGCTGCATTACGGATCTCCATCTAATTGTAAAGAATGAATGAAATAGTGATGTTGCTTTCATATTTAATGCAATATTTCGATTGGAAAATGATGTGAGGCTGCACACTATATTAATGGCAGATTGGTCCAAATAGAAAGTTGAATATTCCCCCACCCATGTTTTATATTCCAAACTTTATCTCAACATTTGTGTTCCAATATTCTTGAATAAAGAATCAAATTAGCAGTACCCTTTTTTGTAGTGACACTAGAAAACCTAACCGATTCTTATCTATGATTGATTCCATGGAGCAGTATCCATAGAAATTTGTAATTTGGAAAAGTATTTTATTGTTTATAATATAACAAAATTAGTTTTGATGAATGTTATATTCTGCTCTAGAGAAGTAGTAAAAGATAATATGTATTTAGACTTATATCTCAATTTTTATTAAAAATATACTTTATTAAAATATAAAAGTAATTACATTATAAAAACGTTAAAAAATTATATCTAATAAAATAGTAGAACGCCTTACTTTTAGTCGGCATTGGCTAAATTAATTTTTTGTGCCAAACGCGATTTGAACTTGAATGTAATACCCCCGAAATGTGATATGATTATGTTTTACGATGATGAATTATGATGTGTTTAAGGGTTGTGGTGTATTTAAATTGGGGGCCACGATTTATGTTATGATGATATGATGTGGGGAGCATGATGGGTATTTTAAGGGATGTATTAATTAAATGAAGTTAGAAAATATCGAGTGAGGATATTTTAATACATCGTACTAAATACCGGGACACAATTAAACACCACATGACCACCCTACCCACACCACCCCCCACCCACTCGGTCACCACCCTCCCCCAATTGCACCCTACACCCCCACTTGTCAAAGCCCATGCCTCCCACTTGGTGATGCCCATGCTTCACTTTGCAGCCAAATCATCTCCTTCTCTCCTCCTCTCTCTTTCTCTCCCAAAATCGTGCCTGTAAGCTGCTGGGGAAGGGAAGAAAAACTTGGTAAGAAGGTGTTCAAATCCTTGCAAAAAGATGAGCAAAAGAGAGGGGTAAGTGGGTGCCCTGTTTTTCTGGGTTTGTGCTTGGGCTTGGGTTTGGTGGGTTGATTTTAAAGCATGTTAAGTATAGGTTTGGGTGAAACCTTGGTATGGGTGCTTACATGAAAGTACTTTGTAGCTTTTAGCATGTTTGTTCGAGCATGTTACATGTTTTATGTGATAGATTTCTAGTTATGAAACTATATGCTCGAAAATCTGGGCAAAAAGATACATGCTCTGTTTCTGTAAAAGTTGGTTAAGGATGAAGTTTATGATGATGTTATGATGCATGTTGGCTTAGGTTTTGTTAAACCTTTGATTTAAGTGCTTACATGGATGTTTTATGAAGTTCTTCACATGTTAGTTTCAGCAAGAAAGATGTGTTATGAAGTAGAAAAGATGGTGTGAATAGAGGTGCTCAAAAATCTGGGGAAATCCCGATTTTTTCAGAGCTCTCGATCGATCGAGATTTGGTCCCGATCGATCGAGCGAGACAGAAGGTCTAAGCATGTTTTCAAAATTTTGGTGCCGATCGATCGAAGGATTTCTCGATCGATCGGTGAAGCTCCTCGATCGATCGGTAAAATGTTCGATCGATCGAGCGAGGCAGGAAGCCAAGACACTGTTAGTGCACAGTGTCTCGATCGATCGAGACCTTGGGCCGATCGATCGAGAGAGGCAGAAAGTTGAAAAATATGATGATGTTTTATTTTGTTAAGTTTTTGATGTAAGATGGTTTTGAGGCATCTAATATGGTATTATGTGGTCTTGTAGAACCATCCCAGGTACCAGCACCATCAAGGAGATAAAGTCTGTTGACTCCTCCTCCTTTTGAAAAGGTACGTAAGAAGCGTACGGGCAACGGACGGTAACACACATCTCTATACTACGACTATGCTTTTATTGCATGAGTATTCAAGATGAAATGACGGTGTTTATACGATGTTTACACGATGATGTCTATATGATGTTTATACGATGAAGTTCATATGATGTTTATTGTTTATACGATGCTTATATGATGACATTTATGTGATGTATTGTGGTAAGATGCCACGGGGTAAGATGCCCCACATGGTAAGAGGCCATGCGATGTATTGTGGTAAGATGCCACGGGGTAAGATGCCCCACATGGTAAGAGGCCATGCGATGTATTGTGGTAAGATGCCACGGGGGTAAGATGCGCCATATGGTAAGAGGCCATACGATGATATTGTGGTAAGATGCCACGGGGGTAAGATGCCCCATATGCATGATTCTAAATCAGGGACAACAATAAGAAGTGAATGAATAACCAGCATATTTACTTAACCAATGTTTCATGCATTTACTATGATGTTTTATGATGTTAAGTAAGATTATATATGCTCATGATGTGTTATCCCTGTAGGTACACTTTCGGACGAAAGGACTAAGGGTCGGGTTGAGGCAGTGAGCTACGAGGGACACAGGAATGTATAGAATTCAAGTTATGATTAGTATCTACTCTAGGAGTAGTGTAAATCTAAATGACATTCCTTTAGAATGTAATGATTTATTTTTGAAGTTTTGTATGTTGGCCTGTAATCCTGTTAGCTCGTGTAACAACCAAAACCTTAAGATGTTACCTTAGTACATGATTAGTCCTTCTTATGTCTATTAATCACTGTTAAGGTGGGAAGACCCCACATTAGTGGTATCAGAGCAGTGGTTAGATAACTCGGGAATGAGTGAAGGGTAGCCTTAGCAATAAGTTGGCTAGGTACTTACTTTTGAACATGTTTTATATGTATATTGCATATGAAGTTTCTATGTTATGCTAACATGTTTAATTATCTAACGATGTGCCTTATGAACTGCTTTTGGTGTTGTTATTAACCCTTGTGTTGCAGCATGGCAGCAAATATAGAAGTGGGTGACGCCATTAGTGTAAATGCAAGTGCTGGGCGTACGAATCCATTGCCACCACCAGCCTTGGGCGAAGAACCCTCTGAACAGCAGTTGCTACCTGGGGAATTGAGCTTGGCTCAGTTTATGATGTATCGACCTCCGATGTTCGAGGGAACTGAATCAGGAGAGAAAGCTGAGGAATGGTTAGAGAGGATCGAACAGATATTTGTGGCAGCGCCTTGTGCAAAGACGGCCTGGATCCGATTAGCAGAATTTCAGCTGTCCAAGAAGGCATTGATGTGGTGGAAAACCACAGTGATTGAGCAAGAGGCTCTGGGACAGGAAGTAAATTGGAAGATGTTCCGAACGCGGTTTTTGAACCGCTATTTCTCAGCCGCTGCAAGACAGGCCAAGGAGGATGAGTTTACCAGTTTAAGACAAGGTACCATGCCTGTATCTGACTATGCTTTGCATTACTGTTCCTTACTACGATATGTGCCACACATTGCTGCAAGCACTCAAGCGCAGATGCGGAATTTCATGAAGGGCTTGAGGCCTGAACTGTATGACAGGGTGATCACTTATGGCCCTGCTTGTTTTGATGATGCACTCTCACGAGCTGAGCTAGCTGAACTGGGAGTCGGTGCATATCCTGATGCTGTGCCACCTTCGGCACCCCCTCAGAGATCCACTTCTGACAATTTGAAGCCCAGAGGTGATCAGTTTAAGCCTAGGGGGAACACTTCAGCATCGAGATTCAGTGGCAAGAGGCCCGAGAATCGATGGAAAGGGAAAGGTAGGAATGATGCTCCATCTGGGAGAGGACCGTCTCAGGGAGACAGATCTGGAAGAGTTCAGTGCACTCTTTGTGGGCAACCACATTTGGCAAAAGACTGCGTAGGATGCTATGTCTGTGGCGACAGAGGCCACTTTGCTCGGCAGTGTCCCAACAGGGGAAGACAGCAGAACTCTACGGGGAGACCTGCGGACAGAACGGCACAACACCGGCCACCTTTTGTGCCAAGACAGTATGGAGGTCAGCCCGAGAGGCCACCTCAGGGACAAGTGTATGCTTTGACGAGGGAGCAGGCTACGGCGGCTCCGGAGGAAGTTATAGCGGGTATGTGTCTTTTATTTACGCACCCTGCTCTTATATTGATAGACACAGGTGCGTCACACTCTTTTGTGTCGACGGGTTTTGTTGAAAGGCACCACATATGCACTTCTCCGTCCCCCATGCCTCTTATGGTCTCGACCCCCGCTGGAAGAAGTTTGACTGCGGATCGGATTGTTTATGATGGCCTCATTTATTTTGAGGATAATGAGTTAAGATCAGATTTGATTGTGTTGGGAATGACAGACTTCGATTGCATTGTGGGCATCGATGTTCTGAACAAGTATCAGGCAGTGGTAAACTGCAGGCAAATGACTGTCCGATTTAGATCTGTATTGGGAGTCCAATGGACATTCTATGGGGATGGTTCCCATCCGAAGATTCCGTTAATATCTGCTGTCAAGATGACACATCTATTGGAACGAGGTCATGCGGGATATCTTATCTATGCTGTTGACATGACGGATAAGATGAAGGAATTAAAGGTTGAGGATGTGCCCGTAGTGGCGGAGTTTCCTGATGTCTTTCCGGAGGAGATTCCCGGATTCCCACCGACGAGAGAGGTCAAGTTTGGGATTGAGTTGCTACCAGGGACGTCTGCAATTTCTCGTGCCCCGTATAGGATGGCACCAGCGGAGCTAAGAGAGCTAAAGATTCAATTGCAAGAGCTCCTAGACAAAAACTACATACGCCCTAGCGTATCGCCATGGGGTGCGCCTGTCTTATTTGTTAAGAAGAAAGATGGATCGATGCGTCTATGCATTGACTACAGGCAGTTGAACAAAGCTACAGTGAAGAACAAGTATCCACTTCCGAGGATCGATGACTTGTTCGATCAGTTGCAAGGTACGAGGCTCTATAGTAAGATCGATCTGAGGTCGGGGTACCATCAGATTCGAGTAAGAGAAGATGATGTTCAGAAGACGGCTTTCAGGACTAGATATGGGCACTATGAATTCCTGGTCATGCCTTTTGGGGTGACGAATGCCCCAGCTGTCTTCATGAGTTTGATGAACAAGGTGTTCCAGCCATATTTGGATCAGTTCGTCATAGTCTGACATACTTATTTACTCTCGGACTGAAGAAGAGCATGTAAGGCACTTGAGAATAGTACTTCAGATCCTTAGGGATCATCAGCTGTATGCGAAGCTTAGTAAGTGCGAGTTCTGGTTGGACAGCGTGGTATTTTTAGGCCATGTCATATCTAGCCACGGGATATCTGTGGATCCAAGGAAGATTGAAGCTGTGATGGAGTGGGCTGCACCCACTTCTGTACCTGAGATAAGGAGTTTTCTCGGTTTGGCAGGATATTACCGACGTTTCGTCGAGGGTTTTTCGAAGATTGCCAAACCCCTGACGCAGCTGACTCAGAAAGGAGTCCCCTTCTTTTGGTCCGAAGCTTGTGAGGAAAGCTTCCAAGAGCTGAAGCGTCGTTTGACTACAGCGCCTGTGCTGGTGATTCCGTCTGAGGATAAGAGGTTCGCCTTGTACACGGATGCGTCATTACAGGGCTTGGGATGTGTGTTGATGCAAGATAAGCATGTGGTGGCTTATGCATCGAGGCAACTGAAGCCACACGAAGCCAGGTATCCAGTGCATGATTTAGAACTGGCGGCCATCATATTTGCCTTAAAAATCTGGAGGCATTACTTGTATGGCACGTCCTTCACTATATATACGGATCATAAGAGCCTGAAGTTCTTATTCACTCAGGCGGAGTTGAATATGAGGCAAAGAAGATGGATGGATTTGCTCAAAGATTATGATTGTGAAATTGAGTACCATCCAGGTAAAGCAAACTTTTCTTTAGCAGACGCCTTAAGTCGGAAGGTGAAGAGTACTGCAGAGGATGTTATGTGTTTGTCAGCCTTGATGACGTCTTATTGCCAACTGGGCTATGATTTCGATGTAGACACGTCGCCTGTGCGAGTGTCGACCCTATTGGCGGAGCCAGACATATTTGAGGCGATCAGGAAGGCCCAGAAGTTGGATAGTGAGGTTCAGAGGTGGACATCATTGGTACTTCAAGGCCAACCATCCAAGTTTAGAGTGGCTGAGGATGATTCCTTGAGACTGGGCAACCGATGGGTAGTCCCAGATACACCAGAACTGCTTAGAGGAATATTGAGCGAGCTCACAGTAGTCGATTCAGTATCCACCCAGGGGGAAAGAAGATGTACAAAGATCTATGTGACCAATTCTGGTGGAGACGCATGAAGCGTGAGGTAATCGTTTCGTTAAAAGATGTTTGATCTGCCAACAGGTAAAGGCAGAGAGGCAGAGGCCTGGTGGTGAGTTGAAGAGCTTAGAGGTGCCTGAATGGAAGTGAGAGCATATATCTATGGACTTTGTGACCCACTTACCTAGGACGGCCTCAGGATTTGATGCGATCTGGGTGATCGTGGATAGGCTGACGAAGACGGCTCATTTCATCCCTTACAGTATGTCATATACATACTTGAAGATGGCCCAGATGTATATACGGGATGTGGTGAGGTTGCATGGTATTCCAGTCTCGATAGTGTCTGACAGGGACCCGAGGTTCACTTCACATTTCTGGGAGGGTCTCCAGACAGCTTTGGGCACAGAGGTGAGACTGAGTACGACCTATCACCCTCAGACAGACGGCCAAACAGAGCGTACCATTCAGACGCTCGAGGACATGTTGAGGGCATGTATTTTGGAGTTTGATACTCCGTGGCAGGATTCAGTGTCGCTGGTGGAGTTCTCCTATAATAACAGTTATCAGGCGAGCATTCAAATGGCCCCTTTTGAAGCTCTGTATGGACGACGATGTAGATCACCACTGTATTGGGAGGACTTGACTAGCAAAGCGGTCGGAGGACCGGATATGATCAGAGATATGGAGGGTAAGATAAAGTTGATACGCCTGAAGATGAAAGCGGCCCAGGATAGGCAAGCGGCCTATGCCAATAAGCGGCGACGACCGCTAGAATTCCAGTTAGGAGACAGGGTCTTCTTAAAGATCTCGCCCTTCAGGGGCGTGGTTCGTTTTGGGATGCGGGGAAAGTTATCTCTGAGGTATGTTGGGCCATATGAAGTTTTACAGCGTATCGGTACTTTGGCATATCGTTTGGCTCTACCGCCATCCTTGTCTGGCATACACGATGTTTTCATGTCTCTATGTTGAGGAAGTATGAGCCAGACCCGTCTCATATCTTACAGCCTACTGAAGTGCAGTTAGACTCAGATGTGTCCTACGTTGAACGACCTATCAGAATTCTGGATCGAGAGGATCGCAGACTACGAAGCAAAGTTATACCGATGGTCAAAGTTCAGTGGGATCGTCGGGGTGTCGAGGAGGCTACGTGGGAGACGGAACGGCATATGGTGCAGCACTATCCGGAACTATTCTCCGGTATGTTTTATGTTTAGTTTCGATATGATGATGCATGTGGATTTCGAGGACGAAATCTTATAAGTAGGGGAGTAATGTAATACCCCCGAAATGTGATATGATTATGTTTTACGATGATGAATTATGATGTGTTTAAGGGTTGTGGTGTATTTAAATTGGGGGCCACGATTTATGTTATGATGATATGATGTGGGGAGCATGATGGGTATTTTAAGGGATGTATTAATTAAATGAAGTTAGAAAATATCGAGTGAGGATATTTTAATACATCGTACTAAATACCGGGACACAATTAAACACCACATGACCACCCTACCCACACCACCCCCCACCCACTCGGTCACCACCCTCCCCCAATTGCACCCTACACCCCCACTTGTCAAAGCCCATGCCTCCCACTTGGTGATGCCCATGCTTCCACTTTGCAGCCAAATCATCTCCTTCTCTCCTCCTCTCTCTTTCTCTCCCAAAATCGTGCCTGTAAGCTGCTGGGGAAGGGAAGAAAAGCTTGGTAAGAAGGTGTTCAAATCCTTGCAAAAAGAGGAGCAAAAGAGATGGGTAAGTGGGTGCCCTGTTTTTCTGGGTTTGTGCTTGGGCTTGGGTTTGATGGGTTGATTTTAAAGCATGTTAAGTATAGGTTTGGGTGAAACCTTGGTATGGGTGCTTACATGAAAGTACTTTGTAGCTTTTAGCATGTTTGTTCGAGCATGTTACATGTTTTATGTGATAGATTTCTAGTTATGAAACTATATGCTCGAAAATCTGGGCAAAAAGATACATGCTCTGTTTCTGTAAAAGTTGGTTAAGGATGAAGTTTATGATGATGTTATGATGCATGTTGGCTTAGGTTTTGTTAAACCTTTGATTTAAGTGCTTACATGGATGTTTTATGAAGTTCTTCACATGTTAGTTTCAGCAAGAAAGATGTGTTATGAAGTAGAAAAGATGGTGTGAATAGAGGTGCTCAAAAATCTGGGGAAATCCCGATTTTTTCAGAGCTCTCGATCGATCGAGATTTGGTCCCGATCGATCGAGCGAGACAGAAGGTCTAAGCATGTTTTCAAAATTTTGGTGCCGATCGATCGAAGGATTTCTCGATCGATCGGTGAAGCTCCTCGATCGATCGGTAAAATGTTCGATCGATCGAGCGAGGCAGGAAGCCAAGACACTGTTAGTGCACAGTGTCTCGATCGATCGAGACCTTGGGCCGATCGATCGAGAGAGGCAGAAAGTTGAAAAATATGATGATGTTTTATTTTGTTAAGTTTTTGATGTAAGATGGTTTTGAGGCATCTAATATGGTATTATGTGGTCTTGTAGAACCATCCCAGGTACCAGCACCATCAAGGAGATAAAGTCTGTTGACTCCTCCTCCTTTTGAAAAGGTACGTAAGAAGCGTACGGGCATCGGACGGTAACACACATCTCTATACTACGACTATGCTTTTATTGCATGAGTATTCAAGATGAAATGACGGTGTTTATACGATGTTTACACGATGATGTCTATATGATGTTTATACGATGAAGTTCATATGATGTTTATTGTTTATACGATGCTTATATGATGACATTTATGTGATGTATTGTGGTAAGATGCCACGGGGTAAGATGCCCCACATGGTAAGAGGCCATGCGATGTATTGTGGTAAGATGCCACGGGGTAAGATGCCCCACATGGTAAGAGGCCATGCGATGTATTGTGGTAAGATGCCACGGGGGTAAGATGCCCCATATGGTAAGAGGCCATACGATGATATTGTGGTAAGATGCCACGGGGTAAGATGCCCCATATGCATGATTCTAAATCAGGGACAACAATAAGAAGTGAATGAATAACCAGCATATTTACTTAACCAATGTTTCATGCATTTACTATGATGTTTTATGATGTTAAGTAAGATTATATATGCTCATGATGTGTTATCCCTGTAGGTACACTTTCGGACGAAAGGACTAAGGGTCGGGTTGAGGCAGTGAGCTACGAGGGACACAGGAATGTATAGAATTCAAGTTATGATTAGTATCTACTCTAGGAGTAGTGTAAATCTAAATGACATTCCTTTAGAATGTAATGAATTATTTTTGAAGTTTTGTATGTTGGCCTGTAATCCTGTTAGCTCGTGTAACAACCAAAACCTTAAGATGTTACCTTAATACATGATTAGTCCTTCTTATGTCTATTAATCACTGTTAAGGTGGGAAGACCCCACATTGAATCTGCTCAAAATCGGAATGATTTGTTATCCATCGTGATAAGACCGAGTAGGTAGAGCACTGTTTATAAATCAAATACAACTAAGGCCGATTAATGTAAACATGTTTCTTATGATGCTTTGAAGTCTCCCTCCCATAAAGGGACAAGATATTTGTCAGTGCGAAACTCGAAACTTCCAGTGAAGCCTGCATTCGTTGCACCAGTTTTATTATTATTACTATTATTATTTTAAGGTTTTCTCCTTTCTTTTAGGAAACTTTTCAGCTTACCAATGAAAAAGCACGAGTGATTCACAAGAAATAGTGACTCACCGGCTTCAGTTTGACAGTTTTCACCTTCTTTTTCACTCGGTCCTCTTTCAGTATGTTTGGTGCCTATGGTCAGTGAAAACTACTTGTTACCCATCTTCGATGTAAACGATTTTTTTATAAGGGAAAGATTCAATCTTTTTGGTTGAAAATTGAAGCGATAGAGGCGGGAGAGATGGGGATTTTGTACGATGATGCGGTTTTAATTAAGGTGTCCGAGGAAGAAGAGGAGCCCAGTGTGATTACTGTAAACTGTTGGGATAAAACTGGTTTAGGGTGTGATCTTTGCCGCATAATTCTCTTCTTTGGGCTAACAGTTGTAAGAACTGGTAAATATTTTCTTACAGTAGCCTAATTTATCTCCATTTTTTTAGAAGTAAATTAATAATTGTGGGTTTCTGTTGCATTTGAGTACAAGAACATAGCGACACATTATCCATGTGCAATTATCTATTATGTCTTGTTTTAATAAATTTAGTTTATTTCTGTTGTATATCTTCTGGGGTTTAATTCTGTTTTCTTTAATTGTTGGATTGGTTGAAGAGTTTCTTTGAAAAATTGTGTTGCTCCTAAATTTTGATCTCTAAATTTGTTGGATTAAGTTTTGTTGTAAAGGTGCAAGAATTCGGCTGCTGTATGTGCAGACTTAATCTGGTCAATGAAAAATGCTTTTGCCAAAATTCCAGTTTTGATTTGTTTTCTGTTTTTTATTTTTTATTTTCCAAGTTTTATTGTGTAAAATATTGGTTGACAATTGAAAATCGTAGATGGTTTTCCAATTTAAAAGATGGTTTCCTAGAAATTCAGCTGTTGCACTTTGAAATTCTTCATATGTGATATATGGTAACTTTTTCCTAATTATTTTGTAAATTTTCCTTCATGACCGATCCATTTGATCGTGTGGTTGAAGACATGTCCACGGATGGAAAATGGTGTTACATAGTGTTCTGGGTAGTGGGCAAACCGGGTACAAGATGGAGTTTATTGAAGAACAGAATGATGGAGGCGTGCCCGCCCTGTTCTTTGGCATCTGTGATATTGTTTGAACAGACCGAAACAAAACCTTCCGATGTTTTCCTCTTGAAGTTCTGTTGTCATGACCGAAAAGGTCTTTTGCACGGTAAATGCTGTAATTTTGCCTCGGTAAGATTGTTTTGGCACGTGCCGTAAATTCAAATTGGATAATTATGATTGTCTATATCTTGTATTTTGCATTCGGTATTCCCCTAGTTCTGTCATGTTGTTGGTGTTAAAGTACCTCAATCGAGAAGGATGTCTCGGTTAGATCCAATAGTTAAGATATGGTGAAATTTTTGACAGATGTGACGGAGGTTCTTTGTGAGCTCGAGCTTATAATAAAGAGAGTGAAAGTTTCTATGACTCCAGATGGGAAAGTGATGGATCTCTTCTTCATAACCGACACAAGGTTCTGCACTTTTTTAACACTTCTCTTGAAACTAGCACGAGGTTGCTTCATGTTTTTTTGTGGGAATTCATGAGCATGGGAGAAATTTATGTGCTTTTGGCTCCTTTTAGATATTCCTGAACTTTGTTGTAGTAGGATACATATCGTGTCTTACTGTGCATCTTGTTGATTTGCTAGGGAACTTTTGCATACAAAGAAGAGAAAGGATGATACCTACGACCATTTAAGAGCTGTTCTTGGGGATTCTATGATATGCGACATCGAAATGGTGGGTCCTGAAATTACGAATTCGTCACAAGGGCCCTCATTTCTTTCGGATGCAATCGTCGAAGACATGTTTTATGTAGAGACGCCAGACGAGCACCAAAATAGCACTGTGGCGTTCAAAAGTCCGTCCATCACAATAGATAACTTGTTGAGTCCGGCTCACACGCTTGTCCAAATTGTTTGCCAAGATCACAAAGGTTTATTGTTTGATGTAATGCGAACTATTAAGGATTATAACATCCAGGTATGTGATTTAATGGTTCAAAATTGTAACATCATATGCAGGCATATCATCATTTTAAGTCATTTTGTCACAACACCTTCAGAACCATCGGGAATTCTTACACAACGACTCCGCATACACGAATTTGGTTAAATGGAGAAGCTCGTGCACTAATTTGTACAAAGATTGATGTTTGGCTCGGCTTTTATAAAATCCAAAAAATATAATTTTTAGGACTTATCTTAAGAATCATGTTTAAAATTGTATACCACTGTTTTTTCAGTACCGCTGTAAGTTTAATTTTTTTGTACCCAGATTTCTTATGGTCGGTTCACAAAGAAAGAGAAAACGGAATGTGAACTGGACTTATTTATCATGCAAGCAGATGGTAAGAAGATAATCGACCATAGTAAACAAAAGTCATTATGCTCTCGCCTTCGAACGGAGCTAAGCCGACCTCTGCGAGTAGCATTGATCAATCGTGGCCCAGACACGGAACTGTTAGTCGCAAATCCTGTAGAGTTATCAGGCAAGGGGCGCCCCCTCGTTTTCTACGACATAACCCTTGCTCTCAAGTTACTCGATAAAGGGATCTTTTTGGTACTTCTCAATGAACCTTCTTGTGTAGCTCTTTATGTTTACTGTTTACTGTTTCTGAATATTGCTTTCCTCTTCATCGTTTTCACATCATATATATTATCTTTAAAGGCTGAAATAGGGAGGTATATCATCGGGGATCGTGAATGGGAAATCTACAGAGTTTTACTCGACGAAGGAGACGATGTCTCCGGATCGAAAACCATGATAGAAGAGACCGTTTGGAGGATGCTGATGAGTTGGGAACTATAATTTTCCTACGATAAAACAAGCTCCTCGACCATGGTATGCCTCAGTGTTAATAGGCTACACATCGAAATATAAATGTCTGCTCCATATGTATATATCTATTGTAAAGAATTTGCTCGCAATTCTTGATTAGCTTTTGCACAGCCTACCTTCTAGTTTGAGATGATGTAACGAGGAGAAGATGTAAATATCTGTTAAAGACGTGTTCTCTGTTTTCTGTAGTATAGGAATTGTGAATGTATATGAAAAATTATCCGAAATGCAGCTTCTTCTTGCGTTTATTTCTTTGATTTTCTTTGAGATATTGTTGTTACATATTTTTCGGACAGATATATTGTTGGTGCACCCGGTGCATTAAAGACGAACACACATTATATATATATACGTTGTGTATGTATGTTGGTCCTTGGGTGCATCAATTAGGTGCACATTACACAATAGGCTATGTGAGGCATAGACAATGTAGGGAAACCTCCGAATATATTTTGAAAAATCACAAGTTTGGTTTTTTAAAAAAAGTCATTTGTAATATTTTATATTCTATTTTCTTTATTAGCTGAAATAATTACAATTCAAAATTGGCTTAATAAGTTTTGATTAGGACCACTTTGGATATATAGTCATATCTTAGAAAAGGCCTTTTGACAATTTTTTTTTTTAAAAAAAATTATTTCTGAAAAAAAATTTGATTTAAAAGTTTCCATGTTTGAATGTATTGTTCATGAATCTTGAGGGCTGATTAATTATGTTAGATCCGACTTGCAGTGCTATTTTTGGTTGAGTTCTTGTTACCATGGCTGAGTTTGGTTCACATGAAAGAGACATAATTTGTTAAATAATCAGCGTGTAATCTGCCGTTTGGTTCAATTTTTTCGGCCCTTGAAAATTTAATGGGTCCTACACTGACATTGTATATATTATTTCCCTAAAATTGGCATGATATATCATCATATTGAATTGTCATTATATATTATCACATTTTCATTTCCTCCTCTTTCCGGAGAAGAAAACAACAATGATAAGCCTAACTAATCTTTGCCTTAGAAACTAAAATATTTAATCTCTTTTCCCCCCCCTGAAACATCATAATTGCAAATTTAATTATTTGCAACTAAAATGCTGTAAATCGTACAGCAGCACAAAGCAATGACAATTGTTGTACCCCAACAATATCCCTTCCAATAATTACACTTCTTGCAACTCATGTGAATCAAACATGTGACATTGGTTCTGACACCAATTGTAGGATCAAACACTTACCGCTTTACCAAAAGGTATAGTTGATGGTAATAGTGCAACTCAAATCTTATAAACTGTGCATCAGCACAAGTACTATTTTTAGATTGGTCGCAAAACAAGGGTAATTGTTGTACACCAACATGTAGTTTTGGTGACGTTGTGCCTGTCCATGATGATTTTTTTGAATGAAATGATAGAATTAATGTTTGTGTTTGGTTAACTTTTCATTTTTTTTATCTCAACATTTTTGAGATTTGGGAGGCTGATTGGAGTATGGATGTGTTGGTACCAAGTTATACAAAGTAACTACAGTAGTTATTGGGATATGATTGATTTCAACAATTGCATTTCTTAGCCCATGCTTGCAAATGCTCGTCAAAAAATGTTTATCTGTTTTTTAGATAAAAAAAACAGATTTTTGATTTTGATTTACTTGTTTCTGTTATTGCTTCTCTAAAATAAAATAGGTAAGAGCATAAATATATAAACAAGTCTTGACATGTTTTTAGATGCTTTACTTATTTGATGATAATTTTATAATTAATTAAAGTTCATTAAAATTAAAATGTTTTTTATTTGAATAAGCAAGCACTAAATTTTTTTGCTTAAAAATAATTTTTTTTCAATTTTAAATAAAAATAACATAGAAGTACTTTAAATAAGCAATTGTAAATACACTCATTCTTATTTAACTACAGATTGTGAGAGCAAGCAAATGTATTACGTTCACTTTAGTACACAATTAAACTTTGAATTTCATAACTAATTTAATGTATTGATCATTAAACAATCCAACGTTCTAATTTTAGTTGGGTTCATAAATGAGCTATCCAAATCCTTTCATTTCCAAGCTACCACCATGATTGATCAATTGAAAAAGGTGGGCTATAATTTTAAAATTTACATTTTAATTTCAATTATTAATATAATTTTAAATTATTAATATTTTTAATTTTAATTTTTAATATAAGTTTTAAATTATAATTTTTTATGTTTTCTTATCTATTTAAATAATTATTTTACGTATATATATTAACATTTTAAATATAAATGAATAATGATGTGAAAATAGATAGTAATAAATGATGTGGTAGGTGAAACCCAAAATAGAGATTGAATGTCAGAAAAGTGATATATCAGATTGTTAGTGCAATTAAGCCTCTGAAAAAGGCTTGATCATTGCACATGCTCGTTGTATGCAAAGTGTAGCTGGAACAACATTTGACTTTTGATATGCTAAGTTTGCTTTTGGCTTAATGAATTGATCATTGAAAAATTTAGTGCAATGAAATAATAATTTTAAAACATAAATTAAAAAAAAAAGTGGGTCACTTGATTTTTGAACCAGATTTTTGAAATTAAACTGGTACTTATGCTGTGTGTTTTTGCAAAGCTTGTGATAATGGAAGAAAAAAAAAAGGTAAATTCAATTCACGAAACTCCCATTATGTGCAGTGCCCGAGATTTTAATTCAGAACCTCCGTAGATATCTTGTATGCCTTTACTTTATTACATTCGATTTTATAAATTGCTTTCGATGTACTCTAATTGTAATTGGAGTTATTCTAAACTTAATTTTAGACAACATAAATTACTATGCTAAAAGTATATGGTGTAATTCTATCTTATATCGGGAGTAACACTCCCATTATGAATATAATAATTGGTGGGATGAACCCCAGTGCCCAGTATATGGCAGTAATGATTGTAAAATTATATGACTTAAATGTTGCACAAGTCTATCAAATAAAAGCATTAACACCCTATAATTTGGTAGTGCTTACAGGTTATTTTGATGAAGAAATGACTAAAATTGAATTGTATCATTAACAAACAAATTCATCGAGTCAGGAGTTAACAGACGGGATAACATCTCATAAAATTTCGAGTAATCAAAATAATCGATTCGATATATTTATAGTAAAATATTTATAAATTAATAAAGTTGGGACCATAAAATTTTATTAATTTGGAATATTTATAAATTTATCGAATATTAAATTAATAATGTTGAGACCAAGTTGGGTCAGAAAAAAATATCATTTTAAAGAAAGTATTAATTTATTGAACATTAATGTATGAATGTTTTATGTAATTAAGAAATTTAGTTTGATATATTTGGTATCTATTTTAATTTGGAAATATACCAAACTAATCGGTCCGGTGTGAATTAACTTTTGGAAAATTGATTTGACCAAACCAGCCAAGGTTTAGAAATTGATATCAAATTATTATATCCACACATGCATTTTCCATCAGACCCAACATCGTTCTGCCGCTCAGAAAAAAATAACTTGAGGGGACCAATTAATAAATGTATAAAATTGAGGGTGTTGAAATAAGAAATAGTTTATGCGAAATAAGAGGGTTTTTGGCAAATTAGTGTATCTATGGTTTTCCAAATAGGCGGATTATCCCATGTGGTTTGAAAAGATGTATTTTATCCCTTAAGATTTGTGAAAATATGTATTTTACCCCCTTGTGATTTACAAAATAGACAATTTACCCACAATGTGTAGGGTGTATTTCACACATATTCACAAACTATAAGGGGACAAAATGCATATTTTCACAAACCACATGGGGTAAAATGCATATTTTCAAACCACATGGGGTAATTTGCCTATTTGACAAACCATAAGGGGGTTATTTGGCACTAGCTCGAATAAGAAATAGTTTTTCCGCATTCTCTCCTACAAGTAATGATTGGTGTGTATCTACGATGCACGGACACAGACATAGCGACACTGACAAGACATGACAAGAACATGGCGACACAGATTTTCAAAATTTTCAAGATACGACATGGCTGTGACACGCCTGTATATTTTTATATATATACGTGTACTATATTACAAATACAAAATTCTAAATTCTAAAACCATGTAAAATCAATAAAAATATTCTCACCAAATTCAAGAAGCATAACACCAAATACATATTGCTTTAATTAATATAAAGTTTAACAAATACGTCCAAATAAAAGATAACACCAAAAATATTCTTACCAAATTCAAAAATAATATATAAAAATATATGTTACTGAAATCATCACAGTATTACTTTTTTACTAACGACAAATATATATTACTTCAATTAATATAAAGTTTAACTAATATGTCTAAATTTCATTTTAATCAAAAACCTTTTAAACACCCAAAAGCATCTGTGTTCGATACGGGTCGGACAAATATCCGACACTACATCAAGTAATTTTTAGGAATGTCGTGCATAATATGTTTGAATATATACCCTCACCGCTCGATTGTGTTCCTCTTCCACCATTTGATCGCCGGAATATTCGATTGCCGGTGATTGCCGATTGGCTCCCCGTTCCAGTGTTCGGTATCTTCCAGTTTCTGCTTCTCGTATTTCAATTTGCTCGCTCGTTTATCTCCACAGTTATCATTTTTTATTAATTTATCTATTTTGATCGTTATCTCTCTCTCCCATTAATTGTTTGACAAATATTCTGCACGGAATTATCTGTTCATTTGAATTTAATATGAACGGGTGCAAATGCTTTGTTTAGGGTAAGGGTTTTTAATGTAATTTGGAGGGCGAGGATGTTTAATAAGATAATGAAGAGAGGCCACCGAAAGGTGGCCAAATCCGACGCCGATTATGCCTATGTTTCTCCGAACCGGAATTCCGGATCAGTGTCTACACCTGACGTCGTAGTCAACCATAGCTTTCGGGGCGGTGCGGTTCCGAATTCACATCAACCGCATCATATGATTTCTGCTGCAGTGCCTCCTCCTCCTACGGGTTCCATTGAGAATCAACCTATGCTTAGGGATGTCGCGGTCACGGAGCGTCAGAGTTTATTTATGCGGAAGCTGCAAATCTGCTTCTTCTTCTATGATTTCTCGGATGCGCTGAAGATGGTGAGGGAAAAAGAGATTAAAAGACAAACCCTTGTGGAGCTTGTGGATTTTATTCAATCTGGGTCAGGTAAAATAACTGAATCTAATCAAGAGGAGATGATTAGAATGGTATCTGTTAATATATTCCGTTGCTTGCCCCCGGCCTCCCATGAAAATACGGGGTCTGAGAATGCCGACCCTGAAGAGGAGGACCAGTACCTTGATCCGTCATGGCCACATTTACAGCTGGTTTATGAACTGCTCTTGCGATATGTAATCTCATCCAACACTGATACAAAGATTGCCAAGAGGTATATTGATCATTCTTTTGTTTTGAAGTTGCTTGATTTGTTTGATTCCGAAGATCCAAGGGAGAGGGAGTATTTGAAGTCTATTCTCCATAGAATATACGGGAAGTTCATGGTGCATAGGCCATTTATTAGGAAAGCAATGAACAATATCTTTTATAGATTCATATATGAAACAGAGAGGTTCAGCGGGATTGGAGAGCTTTTGGAGATACTCGGGAGCATAATTAATGGGTTTTCCTTGCCAATGAAGGAAGAGCACAAGTTGTTTCTTCTTAGAGCTTTGATACCACTCCACAAACCCAAACCTGTAGCCACGTACCACCACCAGCTGTCATATTGCATTACACAGTTTGTGGAAAAGGACTATAAATTGGCTGACACTGTTATTCGGGGTTTGCTGAAATATTGGCCGGTCACCAATTGCCAAAAGGAGGTTCTCTTTCTAGGGGAACTTGAGGAAGTGTTGGAGGCAACACAGGTGGCGGCATTTCAACGTTGCATGGTTCCTCTTTTCCAACAGATTGCTTGCTGCCTCAACAGCTCTCATTTTCAGGTGCAAGAAATTTTACACCGAGTATTTTGTGTTACATTTGATTTCTGCCCACTGGAATTCCAATTTTGTGTTTGTCTATTCGTTGTTTTGTAGCTACATGCTGTTCTTTTGTTTATTGTCTTACTTAGCTTGATCAGTGCTGCTCATTTTCCAATAACGTATATGAACTTAGCTGCCAATAATTATTGTCTATGTACTTCTTCCTTTCCTTTTAGATGTTCCGAAAGCGTATTACGGTTTTTTAAGAAAAATTCAGGGGTGGTTAATGCTTTAGGTAGCTTCCTTTACTAACTTGCATTTTTCTTCCCAAACAGAGCATGAGATATGAGATATCCATATCTTGGAAACCAACTATGCACACATGTATTGTTTTCATCCACCTTTGTTACGATGAATTTGGATTTGCTTTAATTATTAAGCCCTTAGTTTATTAGGAGATTGTTCGGGTGAAAGCGTAATAGCATGTCCCTCCAATTGTTAATCTTCTGCCTCAGAGTAGGAAGGCTGATAGCTACAGGATCGTTTGCATTACTTTTGGAATCACTTACGTGATGAAATTTGGATTAAGCTTTTTATACCGACTGAAAGGTTATGTTTGTCAAGCTAGAAGTTAAAATTTTTAAATGGTTTATTACTGTAGTGATCTTCATCAAATTTTCTTGGATTAGCTTTGCGCCATTCACTTTTAAGTTTAAGTGGAAACTGCATTTTATATCTGGTACAGAGGATGTAATGTGATCATTGGTTTTGCTTGTCGTGCTATATTCTTCCGTCTATTAAAAGTATCTTCTGAAAACTTATTCAACTCTTCTTCGGGAACTTAATGGATATGTCTTAATGCCTGATCCTACTTGATTAATGAAGAGGCTGCATTATTTGCTCTGAGGCAACATCACCTTGATTTTTATGTACCATTGCATCACCATGATGGTATTTTATGTGGTACATCGCAGGTTGCAGAACGAGCTCTCTTTATGTGGAATAACGAGCATTTTGTGTCCTTGATTGCTCAGAACCGTGGTATCATTTTACCAATCCTCTTTGAGGCTTTGGAAAAGAATATCCAGTCCCACTGGAACCAGGCAGTGCATGGTCTAACTGTTAATGTCCGAAAATTGTTTTTGGCTATGGATGCCAAGTTATTTGATGAGTGCGAGAGGCATTATGCACAAAGGGAGGCGAGAACCAGGGAACTGGAGGAACAACGAGAATTAACGTGGCAGAGATTGGCAGCAGCTGCAGCTCAAGGAGGCTGAAGTCAAATGATCATTGTCCTTCACGGATGTGTGTAAAACAGGGTTACTCTTCTTGGCTTCTATGGTATCCATTTATAGATCTTTTGAATTAACTTTGACTTTGCCTAATCTAATGTGACGGGCAAAGCAGCAGGCCAAGTGATGACGACTTTATATGTAAAATGTGCTGCATATTAAGATTGGCTTGTGAAGTGCCTTCGTATTTGTTCTACTATCTGGTAATGAGATGATTTTTACTCTCGTGTGTTTTAAGTTTCGACTATTTTGAGGTTGATAATTTGGTACCTCCTTGCTCCGATTCCTGCCAATGCAATGTGCATGTGGGTGATCTTGGCTTTCAATACTCTTATTGCCACCATATTATGCCCGCGCTATTCATATTCATACCCAATTTGAAAGATAATGTCTCCCTCCCCAATGTTGGGATCATGGTTGATAAAAATTTGTTATTATGTACATACCTTTTCTAATTAAAAGCCCAAAGCATCGGGTTTTTGTTTCAATTTACGTTCTTATTTATAAGAAAAGTAAGAACGAAAAATAAAACTACATTCCAACATAATGATATTGGAACATTAACAAAACTTTAGATGGATGAATTTTTTCACATAAAAAGATGATACAACAAAGATAGATCGACGATATTGGGTTGCTGAAGTGATTTTTTGAGAAAATATTTGGTCAATTTAATGTTCCAGATCCAGCAATAATGAAATGCGGCCCTTACTGCCCAACCTGGGAACGGACAGCTAATCTCACTCAAAAGGTGCTGAGTTGGAATCTCATTCTAACTAAGGATTCTTGTGGTTTCGGACTAGAAATGGTGAAATGAATTGATGTATTGATTGGATATTGGATCCGTGGGACTGGCGGGCTCGAACCCACAGCTTCTACCTTGACAGTGCGGTTTACTTCGCAATTTAGACAAAAATGCCCCAAAGATTTGGGACCAAAAGCGGTTAGCGGTGACCATGGAATAAGTTTCTTCATTCCCTTCACTCCTCATCTATGTTGTTTACGGAATCTAGTTCTTTTGGTACTCGCTCCGCTCTCTCGGGACCCTTACTCTAATCAAAAGACTAAAGGCCCATACTAAAGATAGGTCGCCAAGCTACGACGAGAGTTTTGCCTTTGGGGGCATTAACACAAGCACAAATGGTTGAAAAGTCTACTGTTTGAGAGAGAGTAAAACAACCCGGAATCCCCGGAGCTAATCCAAAATCAAATGTGCAAATATCGTAGCAGGAGCAGGATCGGTCGAGGTCCTCCACAGTGGTTTCCCTCTCCTTGTAATTTGGGCTTATTCAGAAGTTATAGCATTGCTAATGGTTAGCGGCGGTGGTGTCTCATCCAATATTATTCATAAGCACCTTTTGTCTAAAAAAGTTTGGGGAATGGATAAATAGATTGGTCCAATAAAAAAAATTTCTACTCGTGGTTTTTCAAAAATGCAAATTACTCCATGTGGTTTAAAAATAAATATTTATCCTATGTAAAATATAGTATACTCAGAGGTGTAGTTTGAATCTATTCACAAACATATGAGATAAAATTGCTTATTTTCATAGGTGTAAATTACCTATTTTCAAATTATATGGGATAGCTTATTTATTTTGAAAATCATAGGAGGTAAATTGTTATTTTCAAACCACACGAGTAATTTGCCAAAAAACTCGGGACTTGGAAAACTAAAGAAAATAAGACGATGATGCAAGCCATTGTGAGGAAATATTCAATTATCGCAAACCTATAAACGACAATGTCCTCTCCCATCTGCGAAACATATATCTTAAATTGTTGATTTCGTTTAGTAGGCTCCATCCAAAACTTAACCCTTGCGCTTATTCCTTTTCTTTCGAGAACTTCTGTTGATTTGAAAGAAAAATAAAAATAAACGGGAAGCCCTCCCCATTCATAGGTACCACTCGATCGTTTGCAAAATCCAAATTCTTATCTTCACAAGATTAAAGAATCTCCGAGTAAATTTTTGCTTTACTAAGTTTGAATAGATTGCTGCTTTTTACTCCATAAACATATACAGATTACAGTATTATTGATTCAAAATCTATAAACAATGTCAAAGAAAGGAGCAGCCGCCTTGCAAACTGATGTTCCTTGGAGGGCATCTTCTGCTGCAAAGCCTGTTCCGAAAATTCATCACTCGCCTGTTCTACGTGTACCTCAGACTTCCTATTGTAACTATGCTCTCTCTGTTATGAAGGTGACTATAATCATATTATATTTTTATTTGTATTTAATCTTTTTCCCGAAAGTGGCAGTTTTTCTGTGTGTTTTTTGTATTTTTTTCACTATTTTTGTAAAGTCAATTTAAAGGTGTCTAAAGATTGAGGTCGATAGTTAATGAAAGGTGAAGCCTTTGATTCTTTGAAGCTCTAATTTTTTTTCCCTTGGGGTTGGGAAGTATGTGGATGTAATCCCTTTGTATTTCTGAGATTATACTATACGAACAACAACAAAACCTTTAATCCCTGAATTGGGGTATTCTACGTCAATAGTACAGAGTCGGGTCGGACGCATGTTTGTACATTTCTTTAAAGATTTTTAATTTATCTGATAATAAGGTGGTGTAAAGAAACATTTTTTGATAATTAAATTGAACTATTTATGAGTTTGAGAAGATCATTTTTCAGCATCCAGATCCCGTTGGAAACGGGCTAGGGATAGAGGCTCTAGTGGAAGCTGCAGGACCGGATTGCATTGTGCCAGGACAAGTTAAACCCATCAAACTACTTGGGCTTAAGGTGTATTTTTCCCTCCCTCTGGTTTCATTCTCATTTTGGCATCACCCCATTTGCTTCTGGACTGTAATATGTGTGAGAGGATGAAATTTCAGTTCGGTTTAGAACTTTTAATGTAAGTTAAATGTAAAGTAAGTGAGATGGTTGTTTATAATGCTTAATGTTATGTCTGTGGCTCCGCTTATGGTGCACCAGATCTCTTGTGTGTGTGTTATCTGGTCGTCATCAAGATATATTCTGTATTCAATAAGGATTTCGGTGTTTGTGCATCATTTAATTGCCATTTTTCTTGTTCGTAGTGTGTTTGTCTTGCGCCTAGTGATATTTGGAATTTATAATCCATTGAATTGCTCATAATCTACATCTCCCTCATTCAGTGACCTTTCAGTCTTGTTTTAGAAGAAATGAGCAAGTGCTTCTCGTGGAATCTTGTGGTGATTCAATCAATTATGTTTCTTCTTTTTTCTTCTTTCTTTCTTACTTTAGGCACTAATCAGTTTTTCCTATGTTACTGTTTGGTATTGGTGATCTTCCTTGTTAGATTTTCAAGTTATCATTGTATTGCATGTCCATCAGGTTCAATTAAGTTTTAGCCATACTCGGATACTCCACTATTGGCCTTGTTCTGGGCTTGAAGAATTCATTAAAATTTCACCGCCGCATTTGATCATGAATTGGTGAGATTTTTCATTACTCTTAATTCCTTTTTTTTTTGGCAGGTATGGCCCATTGAAATTGACTTGAAATTCATGGAACCAGTTTCGCGGGAACTCAAATCAATCGGAAGGGTAGAACTTTTACTATTTTATCATTTGTTTAGTGCAAGCTGTTAAACTGTTCGATGTAGGTTACGTATTAGCAAAACAAGTTTGTTGGGATTCTTTCGGTGCTTAGGTAACCGTTGAGCATAGAAGAAAATTCCACCCGCCAATGTCATAAAGCACGTAACTAACAAGGAACGAGAGTTCATCTTCCTTCAGTGCTTAGGTACCATTAAGCGTAGAAAAATTTTCTACAACAAAAAAGTAGAGGAGCCAGAAGTTTAATTTGGAGGAGTGAAACAAAGTACTTGTTCAGGGGGTGACACAGACTAAGTCTTATATTATGTATATGAAAATCATACAAGCGTGAAGAAAAATATAAGGTTATGTTTGGATTGAAGGATTTGAAATGAATGAATTTCAAATTCTTCACTCAAATCCATCGTTTATATTTGGATAAAAAATTGAGGTGGGCATTTCAAATTCATCATTCTTCTTGCAATACATTTTCCTTTGTATTTTGGGAGGATTTGAAATGACAACCAACTACATATTATTTCAAATCTATGAATTTCAAATGATTAGATTTCTAATCATTTGCTTCAAATCAAATCATTCAATCCAAATGCTATCTAAGAGAGGGGGGGGGGGGAGACTGCCTCTGATGGCCCATAACTCCCTCCACCATCTGGACAAAGCAGCATCAAGAAAATTCTGAACCTACGGTATCCAATGATTGGAAATCTATATCATGTAGGGAAAAAATGTATACATGTAGTTTAGGTGTTGCCGAAATTGGATAGTGGCTCACCGTTTAGCTAGACGTTGAGGAACAGAAGTGGATAGTGCAAACCTGATGATTTTTTGTGTTTTTGGTAATTTTGGAGTTTAACAAATTCTTATCCAATCTATGGGATAGTTTGTGAAGATCCTCAAAGTACTAGGAAAATTCATGACAGAAAGGGTCCCGGTCCCTTCTAGCATCCCTTTCAAACTTGTGTCATAAACTGCTAGATATATTGCTTCACATGTTACCACTCCACTCTTATATGATATGGATATACTTTTTTCTTGTGGTTGCAGTTCATGGATTCAGCTGTCGATCTTATGAACAAATCGTTTATTGATAACTAGAGCTAGGATAATTGTGAAATGTGCAATCCATGTGGTGCGAGAATTGAGTTATATCACGTGCTTGGATCCTGGAAGCAGATATTAAAGGAAATCCCTCCAACTCTCTTCTTTATATGGTTCCATTTTTCCTACACATTATGTACTGCAACAGTCCCGACTCTATACCTGGGAGAGATTTCTATAAAATTTTATGACATAATTGAAATCTTGCTCTACTTTTATCTGTTTTTTGCTTTCAGCTTTTCAGGTGAGACTTCTCAGCAGAGGGGTGTGATTGTGGTTGCAATCGCTCCGCTAAATAAATTTCTGAAAAATATTATTGGAAAATTGAAGTAAAAAAAATAAGTTCCAATACTATTGTAGTTCTCTCTGTTGCCTGGTGATGAAACATTATCTGCGTATGTGTGTGTATGCTAGTGCATACCACACCTTAAATCTTGAATTGAGAATAAGATAAATCCTCATTTCAGATATCAGTATAAAAGAAATACTGCAAACTTGTGTTCTCCACTGGAGAGTTCAGTTTACTGAGATAAAGTTATGAAATTGATAACCAAGTAACAAAGAAACAAATCGATTATTCACATCAACCCATCTTGTCTCCATTTTCTGTAGATTATATTCATGCCACCAAATTTGAACGTCATCTAACAATCTCCGCTATTCTTGATGAGCAAGAAGCATGGCTTCCTCTTGTCTGCCTTGTATTATACGAGTTGCAATTCAAGCATTTGTTCGCCAGCATGTGATAGTTCACCTCAGATGTTTCTCCACAGTCGTTGCAAAGGATCCAAACCTGAATCATCAAGAATTATTCATTATAGTTTATATCCTTTTAAAACTAGGGGGTGACAAGGGAGACTTGGGGGAGTTTGAATTCGTTAGTCTTTCGTGATAGCTTCTGCCTACGTGGCATAGTGATTGAAATGTTCCGCATGGACTGTTGTATAGTTGAGAGAATTGTTTTTCATTGTAATCACCAGTTATATTTTCTAATACAACTGTAGGCAGGTGATCATATAGTAGTCGCTTTGCTCGAGTAATCACCACATCCCCCGCACAAAATAAGGCATAGGAAAACAGTTAAAGATGTTTCTCACCATTATGTTATGATATATTTCAGGCATAGGAGTGTCAGCCACCTGAAAATTGAGGTACAAAAGATTAGATGATCAGAGTACGGTGGTAGGTGTGAAACATATATAGCTGTATCATTCCTGTATGATACCCCTTAATAAGAAGCCACCATCTGATGAGTCGACCTGACTCCGTCGTGTATTAATTGACCTTCTTCAAAAGACCTCGCTTGTTCTTCCGAACTCTTTGTTAGGACCGACCTGTTTGGTCGACGTGTTTCACCTCACATGTTGGCCCTTCGTCAAACTGCCTGGCGACCTATTTTGGGACCCGAGCTCATTGGTCGAGCTCTTCTCATTCCCTACTTGATACGTGGGCACAACAAGGAAACTGAGTTCCCTAAACTAAGTAAGTCCTAGATCCGCGGAGCAATATCTGGGATTTGATTGTATTCACAAGCTCTTAGCATATCTGGATAAGATTTGGATAAACATGGAAGGAGTCCTTGCTGCAAGGTAACTCTTGGATCCTCTGCCTATAAATATCAGGTTTGGGGTATCAACTCATTCATTCACAATCCTCTTACTTTACAAGTATATATTTTCACATATCCTCTCGCCTGACTTGAGCGTCGGAGAGGAAATGCCGGAAAACTTACGGCCCCCTTCTCACGTTTATTTCGTAATTTCATGTGAGGATCCTAAGCAATATTGACGTTATTATTTGCATTGAAGAAACATGGAGGTATTACTCACCTCCTATTGATATCAGAAGGTAGTCACGCTTTTTGGTGATATCAATTGGCGGGGACGAGGGCGTGGAGTAAGGAGAAACGTTGGTGTAAGAGGAATTCCTGAAAATGAAAATCGTGATGTCCCTCCACAGTATGAAGATCAACCACCCCCTCTTATCAGGAACGCGAGAGATCTGACTATGGATCAACTAGCACAGTTCATCATCGAACTATGAGGAATACTTTCTTCCAACACCAGGCTCCACCACCTTCGGAACTTAACCAGGTGCCACCACCTCCAGAACCTAACCAGGCTACACCCCCTCCACAACCCAATCATGCGCCACTGCCTGTTCAACAAGAGTAGGCCCATGAACCTAATATGCCTATAGGTGATGGTGCAAACGCACGAGTGGAGCCTCCACTGTTAGATCCAATGGAAGCTGTCTAGGGAGAGATAAGGCGATTGGGTCAACATCTAGCGGGTCAACCTCCAATGGCTAGGAGAGAAAGCCCCTTCTCACAAGCTATTTTAGGAGAGGAGCTCCTACCAAATTTTAGACAACCTGCAGTGGAGAATATGACGGAAGCACAGACCCGGAGGACCACCTAGGAAGATATGAGAATGCTGCCTTACTGCATAGGTATTCTGATGGGATCAAATGTCGTGTTTTCCTTACCACTCTGGTAAGATCGGCACAACAGTGGTTTAATTTGCTTAAACCAGACACGGTTCGTTCCTTCGAGGAATTCAATTCAGCCTTTCTGAACCAGTTCGCTAGTAGCAAGATGTATCAGAAAACTTCTCTGAGTTTGTTCACTACCAAACAGAATGAACAGGAGTCCTTGAGAGAGTTCGTACAACGTTTCAATGGGGCGACCTTAGAAGTTCCCACTGCAACAATAGATGTCCTTATTAATGCATTCACACAAGGGCTTAGAGCTGGGGAATTTTTTAAGTCACTAATAGAGAAGCTTCATCGCAGTTATGATGAGTTTCTGGGTCGAGCTGAGAAATACATAAATCTCGAAGATGCTCAGAGATAGAAGATGGCTTATCTAAGACCATCAGAAAAGAAAGAGAAAGATGTAAGCAAGAAAATATCTGCTGATAAGGCTGACGAGATTAGTCGACCTAAAAATCAATTTACTTCTCGCACACCTCGGCCACGAGCTTGGAAAGAGCTATGGAAATCTGTGACGATAGAAAGAAACTGGAAAAACCAAGGAAATGGTCCTCGTTTGCCTCCATCTGACAAATACTATGGACTCCATAGAGAATACGACCACATAACTAATGAATGTCATAAACTTGAAGATGAGGTAGAACGAATCATTAGAAGATATTCTCAAATAAAAACTCTTCTAACAAAGACCCGAGAACCTTATCAACATTATGACAAAAGTCGATATCGAGATAACAGAAGAGAGAAAGTGCCACGTACTGGCCGAGCTAGATCCCATGAGAGGGATATTCCTCCTAGAGAAATAGATAATCAAAGAAGAAGGGTTGAATATGTGGAGAATAATCCCAACCGAGGAACTATCAATATAATCTCGGGGGGACCCACTGATGGAGACACGGGCCGAGCTTGGAAAAGTCATGGTAGAAGGTTGGAAAGTTCCGAAGTTTCGGAAGAGGTAATCCAAAGAGATGAGCCTATCATAAGCTTTGGGCCTGATGATCTGAAAGGAGTTGCAACACCGCACAATGATGCTCTAGTGGTGACTGTAACCATATCAAACTATGACGTCACAAGGATCTTTGTTGGTACTGGGAGCTCAGTTAATGTTTTGTTCAAAGACACTTTAGAAAATATGCAGATAGAGGGGTCAAAGTTTGAACATATTACAACTCCTTTGTATGGGTTCACTGGGCATGCAATTCAACCTCTTGGACAGATCACCCTGCCCTTATCACTTGGTCATGGGATGTCACGCATAACAAAAATGGTTAATTTCATTGTGGTTGAGGCTCCTTCCTCATATAATGCAATACTAGGCTGATATGAAGGACTTCAAAGCAGTATCTTCTACATACCATCAGAAACTCAAATTCCCAGTGGGTAGATGTAATGCCCCGAAATTAATTATATGCAATTTGAGCATTAATGATGTTAATATGATGAATTATGTTGATAATTGATTTATGTGTTGAAATTAATTATCATGTTGAAATGCTTAATCACATGATAGGCGTGTGATAAGTGTATTTTATACACTTATATTTCCTCTTATTTTGCATGGTTTAGTATTAGTTTTCGATCAGAATTACACTTTTGGTCTTGTTCTGTGTTGTTTTGCAGGAATCCAAGGAATTAAGCATTTTATTACTAAAAGATGATGAGAAATACATAAATGTGACAAGAATTCAAATTGGGACTCAACGGTGAAATAATCATGCACTGGGACATGTCAAATGGCAAGATTATATTATATTATATTATATTATATTATAATATAATATAATATAATATATATACATGAGAAAGAAGGAAAGAAAAGAAAGAAAAGGAAGGAGATTCAGCACAAATTTTTATAAGAGGAAAGAATTCACGTGAAAGGAAAAGGAGAAGAAAAGATTGACGTTAATAGGCAGACAGATATAAAACAAAGACGGGGAGATTTGTACGAAGGGATGGGAGGATTGAAGGTAATTATTTTCTGGACGTAAGAGGGACGCACAATAGACGGACAGAAAAAAAAGGGAGACGCAAGAGGTGAATAGCAGTAGACTAACGTGAAAGAGGAGGAGATCATTCGAGGCGGTGCGCGTACAACGAAGGGTAGAGATTTTGACGACGGAGAAGACGACGGCGACTACCGGGGACGGAGGGCCATCTTCATATTCGTTTGAATATCTCTTCCCTTATGTTTATGATGATTAAAGACATGTCTATGTGTTTATTTAATGTATTCATAAACTAATTTATTATTCTAGGGTTAGACGGATCTTGATTTGAAACTATGTCATTGGTTTTTCATATGGTTTATTTATGTTTTCCTGTTCTTAATGCTTTTAATCTACTGGCCATGGATTGAATGATTCCATATTCGTGATCTATCACTCGGGAGAGGGGGTTGTGAATAGGAAAGAAGAAATTCGTATCGTGGTAGTTATATTGTTCGGAAGGCCTATAACTCCATAGAAGTCGTCAAAGGAATTACTGCGCTTTTACAATTGTTTGATAATTAATCTTAGATAGAGATATCAAGATTAATGTTAGATAATTACTTCTGCTTAACACCCGGGAGGGGGAGTAGAAACAAATAAGAATTCTCGGCTAGTAAACTAGGAAAACACGACATAGTGGATAGTTGAGTGAAGTCGAACCTCTAGAATCCGTTCTCATTGATTTTCTCCACTTAAATTCTTCATCTTGCTAATTTATCTTATTTTCGTAGATTAGTTTAATAAATATTGCTCTCGATTATCTAAATAAAGTCGAGACTATTCTAATTACAGTACTTGGTGTAACTTAATTTTCAATCTCTGTGGGTTCGACATCCGTACTTTCAAATTCCTATACTAAAACTTGACACCGTACACTTGCGGTACGTTCACACGCATCAAGTTTTTGGCGCCGTTGTCGGGGATTGATTTAATTTTGTTTACTGATACTGTTACCAAGTAGTCTTGATTTTAATTTAGAATTTTTCTTGTGAGGTACTTGGAGATGTTTCATCAGCAAGTTTCCACAAGCTTTGCCCAACAACCGTATGAACCATTCTATGCAGCTTGGGACAGATTCAACCACGACTTTTCAAACTACGCTCCTCTTCAATCTTTCTACAGTGGATTGGATGCAGACACACAAGAATGGGTATTTAATGGAGCTTTGGCAGCTGGTAGTTCCATATATTGTAGAGATGATGACAGGGTGCACCTGTTTAACCATATGGCGAATTTCGACTATCAGTGGCACTTTGATCCTTCAATGCTGGGTTGGAGTCACCAATATCCACCAGGGCATCATTACCCTCATTTTACACACCAACCATTCGATCATCAAGCAGAGGATGAGTATAGTTCTGATAAAGTCTCTAAGTTGGAGGATAGTTTGCGCAAATTCTGGCCATCATTTGAACCAAAGATCGAAAATGCCACCAGAAGTAGCCTTGAGCAGCTGATAGAGACATTTGTTCAAAGTTCGACATTGAGGCTTGACAAGAATGAGTCGAGGCTTGATACGATTGAGGGTCACATGAACAACATGGGTGTTACAATGAAGTCTCTTGAGGTGCAAATTGGGCAGCTTGCTAATGCCATGAACAACCAACAAAGAGGATCATTTCCTAGCAACACCGGAGTGAACCCAACCAACCAAGTTTGGGAGAGTGATCCTACTCATGCGGAAGATTCAAGGGAATATGAGCATTTTCAAGTGGTTGAGCCTACTGTGGAAGAGTTATCTGATGAATTCCCGTGTCAAGATGAGCCTAGCGTGACGTTGGAAGATGATCATATTTTTGGAAATAGTGAGGAGCACTCATCGATGGTGATGTCCTATATGCCATATGTGGATCCGTTCTTCCCATTGATGCCAACTTCACCATATTACGTCCTCCACGAGATGAAGCCAAGCTTAGAATCTTTCTCCCATGCTTATCAATTTTCGAAAGACGTTGTTGGAGCGACGAGCGTTAATTGTCAATATCTTGCCAAGCTTGAGGGCATACACAACCAAGACCCACATGTAGTGTCATATGATACTTACTATGGGCGGAAGCCGTTATTTGATGGTTGCTTCGCATAGTCGGGCCGAGGACTATAAACTAAGCGCTATTCGGGAGGCAACCCGAATCCTGTATCCTTATTTTATTTTTATTTTATTTAAAAAAAAAATAAATTGAGATGCCGTAGGACAGGCGTAACTACGCCTCCTTCAAGGCGTAATTACGCCTGTCAAATTTCAGAAAAAAAAAATTGCCGTAGCGTAGGCGTAACTACGCCTGTTTTCGGCGTAGTTACGCCTACCATTTTTTTAAAAAGTTTTCAAAGCCGTAGGCGAGGCGTAATTATGCCTCTCCAGTGGCGTAATTACGCCTCGCGTATTTTTACGCCTCTTCCTCAATGTTTCAATTTCGATTTTTTCTCCTCAATCTCTCTTAATTATGCTATCCCACCTCTAAAATCCATATTTTTATCGATTAATTGCAGGTTTTTGGAGTCTATTGGTGCAAGGAAGCAAGTTTAGGGGGGTTGCATCAAAGTGGTCTAGCTTAGCCAACCAAATCGACAATTCTTCATCTAAGGGTTGGGTCTATACTGATGCGGAGGTCCCTATCATCATCTTCTCACCATACCCATGAGTATGAGATGGGCGACGATTACTGACGATCGTCGTCGCAGGTAGGTGTGTTGTCCCTTATTTTATATGTTGTATGGTACATTGAGGACAATGCACGATTTTAAGTTTGGGGGGGGGGGGGGGGGGGGGTGTTTAAACATTGAAGATGTTTTGTTTCCTGGATTCCTATGTGTGTTGTGTTTTGTGTTTTTTTTAGTCGTTTTTTTGTTTTTTTTTTTTGTGTCATAAGTCATGATTTGAAGTAATTGTGAAGGCCGATGATGAAGAATTGAGCTTATATGTAAAAATTTAAAAAAAAAAAAAAATTCACTTTGCTCTTGAGTTTCTTACATATTCATGCACTAGAGACCATGACCATTTGACCAATTAAAGTTGATTTGAATGAACACAAATATGATATAGGCAATTTTTGATAATATTTTGGGCCTTTATTCATTGATATAAATTTGCCATAGTAGCCCCTTTGAGCTTAAACGTAAAAGAATGAGGATTGAATTGTTGCAATATATTTTATAATCTCATTCAAATTTGTTTCTTATATCACCTTGGTTTTGAGATATTATTTGAGCACATTGGTCATACCATATAAGTTATTTGTGAATTGAGAGTAGTCTAGAACTTGCTTTAGTACCCTTTGAGGCGAAATACAGACACATGTGGCTTAGGAATGATTTAGGCAATTTTTTTTTATTCGTTTGAGCCTTTGAAGCCACCAAATGACATCATTTTTTTTCCCTAGTTGCCCTTTTGAGCTTATTGAAAATCGAATGGCATGTGCTTAGGCACATAATAACCTCCATTCGGCATCATTTCAAAATCCCACATCGACCACCTTGTTGAAAGCTTATACACTATTTCCTACCCTCAAGTGAGTAAGACCCATATTGCACTTTAAAATTTCAAATATCCCCCCATGTTCCTAATTGAAAAAAAATAGAAGGGGGATAATAATGAAAAAAGGGCGTGGATGCATAGAAAAAAATTTTGTTGAAGAGGTGAAGAAAATAGTGATGGAAAGAATGAGAAAATAATGAGGTGAATAATGAGGCGGATGAGAAAGGAGGGTGAATTGAAAAAAAAAATATGAATGATGAATCATCAATAGAAGGAATCGAAATTGAGATGAGAGTGCACAACAATGTCATATTTGACTTACTCTCTTGTTTTGAAATTCTGATCTTTTTATTGAAGCCATGAGCCAAAGCCTAACGTTACAAGCCTATTAAGACCTATTGACCGAGCCACATTCGTCTAATATACTAGTGGAGAAGGTTACGAATTGTAAGCCTATGGACTCTCAAGAAACACTTGTAATGAATATGCAGTTGACATCCACACACACATCTCATTACTTGATTTTATGCATTGTTCATTGTTTGTCAAAGTCATATTCCTTTTTATGAACAATGCAAATGAACCAATACACCTTGCAAAGTCCTATTGATTTGTGTGAGTAAAGATTGCTTTAATGGTTAAATGGAAGTGGTGACACACACACTTGAGAACTCTTGAGTAGACTGATATGCATACTTGACTTAAAATTTTTAGACAATTGATCTTCGAGGCCAATTTGCAATTATAACATTTCATGACTTGCGTTAGTGGTGTGTTTTCTTTTTCTCTTTTATTTCTTAGTCTTTTTCCATTTCTATTTGCTCGGGACTAGCAAAAGTTTAAGTTTAGGGGGTTTGATAAGTGTATTTTATACACTTATATTTCCTCTTATTTTGCATGGTTTAGTGTTAGTTTTCGATCAGAATTACACTTTTGGTCTTGTTCTGTGTTGTTTTGCAGGAATCCAAGGAATTAAGCATTTTATTACTAAAAGATGATGAGAAATACATAAATGTGACAAGAATTCAAATTGGGACTCAACGGTGAAATAATCATGCACTGGGACATGTCAAATGGCAAGATTATATTATATTATATTATATTATATTATAATATAATATAATATAATATATATACATGAGAAAGAAGGAAAGAAAAGAAAGAAAAGGAAGGAGATTCAGCACAAATTTTTATAGGAGGAAAGAATTCACGTGAAAGGAAAAGGAGAAGAAAAGATTGACGTTAATAGGCAGACAGATATAAAACAAAGACGGGGAGATTTGTACGAAGGGAGGGGAGGATTGAAGGTAATTATTTTCTGGACGTAAGAGGGACGCACAATACACGGACAGAAAAAAAAGGGAGACGCAAGAGGTGAAGAGCAGTAGACTAACGTGAAAGAGGAGGAGATCATTCGAGGCGGTGCGCGTACAACGAAGGGTAGAGATTTTGACGACGGAGAAGACGACGGCGACTACCGGGGACGGAGGGCCATCTTCATATTCGTTTGAATATCTCTTCCCTTATGTTTATGATGATTAAAGACATGTCTATGTGTTTATTTAATGTATTCATGAACTAATTTATTATTCTAGGGTTAGACGGATCTTGATTTGAAACTATGTCATTGGTTTTTCATATGGTTTATTTATGTTTTCCTGTTCTTAATGCTTTTAATCTACTGACCATGGATTGAATGATTCCATATTCGTGATCTATCACTCGGGAGAGGGGGTTGTGAATAGGAAAGAAGAAATTCGTATCGTGGTAGTTATATTGTTCGGAAGGCCTATAACTCCATAGAAGTCGTCAAAGGAATTACTGCGCTTTTACAATTGTTTGATAATTAATCTTAGATAGGGATATCAAGATTAATGTTAGATAATTACTTCTGCTTAACACCCGGGAGGGGGAGTAGAAACAAATAAGAATTCTCGGCTAGTAAACTAGGAAAACACGACATAGTGGATAGTTGAGTGAAGTCGAACCTCTAGAATCCGTTCTCATTGATTTTCTCCACTTAAATTCTTCATCTTGCTAATTTATCTTATTTTCGTAGATTAGTTTAATAAATATTGCTCTCGATTATCTAAATAAAGTCGAGACTATTCTAATTACAGTACTTGGTGTAACTTAATTTTCAATCTCTGTGGGTTCGACATCCGTACTTTCAAATTCCTATACTAAAACTTGACACCGTACACTTGCGGTACGTTCACACGCATCAATTGAATACATCCTTGCAAAGTCCTATTGATTTGTGCGAGTAAAGATTACTTTGAGTTAATGGTTAAATGGAATTGGTAACACACACACACTTGAGAACTCTTGAGTAGAAGCGATATGCATACTTGACGTGAAATTTTTAGACCATTGATCTTCGAGGCCAATTTGCAATTATAACATTTCATTACTTGCGTTAGTCGTGTGTTTTCTTTTATTTCTTTTATTTCTTAGTCTTTTTCCATTTCTATTTTGTTCGGGACTAACAAAGTTTAAGTTTGGGGGGATTTGATAAGTGCATAATTGCACTTATATTTTATTATATTTTCTTATACTTTTGTTTTGGTATTCGAGTAGAATTACGTCTTTTGTTACCGTTTTTGATGTTTTGCAGGAATTCAATGAATTAAGCATTTTATTACTAAAAGATGATGAGAAATACATAAATGTGACAATAATTCAAATTGGGACTCAACAGTGAAATAATCATGCACCGGGACATGTCAAATGGCAAGATTATATTATATTATATTATATTAGAATATAATATAATATAATATATATACACGAGGAGGAAAGAATTGAAATAAGGGTAGGATGATATTTTAATGAAAGCAAGGAAATCACGTAAGATATTAGAGAGGAGATTGACCAATAAGAAGAGAGGACTCCAATGTGGAGAATTCTAACGTGGGACTTAGAATAAAAGTCAAAGAAAGACTAAGATAGAAGATTAAAAGGAAAGATTTCTTAAGAGACGGCGGAGATATTATAAGGATAAAAGGAAGCGAGTCATAATTCAAAGACGGGAGAAGACTTTCACGGAAGGAACAATTCGCACGAGAGGCGATAAAAAAGAGACGCACGTACAGGAACAAAAGGAGATTGATTTACGAACAAAGACGTGAGAAGAGGAGGAAACAAACGACCGAGAGCTAGTGAAAGGGGAGAGATCAATTGAGGCGGTGCGCTTACACCGAAGGGCATAGATTTTGACGACAGAGAAGACGACGGCGACTACCGGGGACGGAGGGCCATCATCCAATTCGTTTGATTATCTTTTCCTTTATGTTTATGATGATTAAGAACATGTCTATGTGTTTATTTAATGTATTCATGAACTAATTTATTATTCTAGGGTTAGACGAATCTTAACTTGAAACTGTGTCGTTGATTAGTGATTGAATATATTTGGTTTTTCGTTTGGTTTATTTGTGATTCCTGATTTGAATGCGTTTCAATTAATTGATCACTAGTTGATTCGTCATATTTATTTAGAATCTATCACTCGGGAGAGGGGGTTTTGAATAGGACCGTAGGAATTTACATCGTTGGAAGTTTATATAGTCGGGAGACATATAACTCCAACGAAGCCATAGAACGAATCGTGCGCTATTGAAATTGTTTAATAATTTATCTTAGGTGGGCACATCAAGATGATTGTTGAATGATTAGTTCTATTTAACACTCGGGAGAGGTAATAGAATAACATAGGATTCGTGGTTAATAAATTAGAAGAACACGACATAGTGGATAGTTGAGTGAAGTCGAACCTCTAGAATCCGTTCTCATTGATTTTCTCCACTTAAATTTTCATCTTGTTCATTTATTATTTTATTTTAGTAGATTAATTTAATAATTCTGCTATCGATTGTCTAAATAAAGTCGAGACTATTCTAATAATTCTGTTATGCGTGACATGGGATGTCACGCATAACAAAAATGGTTAATTTCATTGTGGTTGAGGCTCCTTCCTCATATAATGCAATACTAGGCTGATATGAAGGACTTCAAAGCAGTATCTTCTACATACCATCAGAAACTCAAATTCCCAGTGGGTAGATGTAATGCCCCGAAATTAATTATATGCAATTTGAGCATTAATGATGTTAATATGATGAATTATGTTGATAATTGATTTATGTGTTGAAATTAATTATCATGTTGAAATGCTTAATCACATGATAGGCGTGACCCGGGGGTTGCATTTCAAGGTGCATGTTATGCATGTTAGAAAATAAGGTGTTAACATGATTTAACTATGTTGATGGTTAATTATGAGGAAAGCATGATTTAGTGGAAGTTTAATGCATTTTTGTAAATGCTTTTAAAATACCATGTTGGGGTGTTTTGTACATTATGTTAACTTTGGGGTATAATTTTAATATTAACCTTATAACCCCCTTTTCCCTCTATACCCACTTACTTTACCAATCACTTTTAAAATCCCCAATTCATTCCTCAACCCTAACCCATCTCCCATTTTCGAAATTCACCAAGGAAGGAAGAAGAAAGCTTCACAAAATTCTTGTTTGTGTGATCTTTGTTAAGATTTGGAGCCTACAAGAGGTATGAGACCCTTCCTTAAGTTTTTAAGATGTTTGGTGTTGAAATGTGTTAGTTTTGGATGTTTTTATGTGGGTTATTTTGGGTTATATGTTATTTATGGTTGGGGTATGATTTTTGAAGTGTTTATGTGGGTCTTTGTGAGTTATGATGGTATTGATGTTGTAGGGAAGTTTGGGTTTGTAAGGAATGAAGTGGAGCTTGAAAAATGCACAAAAATGGCGATTTTTTCGTGGTTCAGCACTCGGCGATCGATCGCCCGTTTTTGGCGATTGATCGCGAGCCACCAGTGCGCGCCAGTAGCATTTGGCGATCGATCGCCACCTTTGGGCGATCGATCGGCGAGGCTGGCGATCGATCGCGCCAAAAGTGGCGATCGATCGCCAAGATGTAAATTTTCGAGCCTCGTCCAGTATGATCTCGCGATCGATCGGGCCTGGGCGGCGATCGATCGCGAGGTATAAAAATGTGTATTTTTGATGTTTTTGTGGGATTTTTGGATATTGGACTATGATTAGCTTCTAATATCGATTTGTATGGTTATGTAGAACCATCCCAGGTACCCACAACATCCAGGAGATAAAGTTCTCTAACTTCTCCACTTTTGGAAATTAAGGTACGTAAGACGCGTACGGGCATCGGACGGTAACATATTCTTACACTATGACTACGCAATAATCGTATAAGTATTTAAGATCTTTATGATGATGATTATGATAAGTAAGTTTATGATGATGATGTTTATGATAAGTAAAGACGATATGATGTTTATGATGATGATTATGATAAGTAAGTTTATGATGATGATGTTTATGACAAGTAAAGACGATATGATGTTTACGATGATGATTATGATAAGTAAGTTCACGATGATGATGTTTATGATGAGTAAAGAGGATATGATATCTATGAGGATGATTATGGTAAGTAACAATGATGTTTATATGATGCCTATATAATGATACGATGTTATGATATGGTAAGATGCCATACGATTGGGTAAGACGCCCACGTGGTATGATGCCACACGATATTAAGATATGGTAAGATGCCATACGATAGGGTAAGATGCCCATGTGGTAAGACGCCACACGATATTAAGATATGGTAAGATGCCATACGATAGGGTAAGATGCCCATGTGGTAAGACGTCACACGATATTAAGATATTGTAAGATGCCATACGATAGGGTAAGATGCCCATGTGGTAAGACGCCACGCGATATTATGATATGGTAAGATGACATACGATGGGGTAAGATGCCCATCTGCACGAATGTGAATCAGGGTCAACAAAAGAAGCTGACGAATGACCAGTATGTTTACTGAACTATGATTTCGTACATTTACTGTTATATTTATAAGATGATGATGCTTATATGATGATGATGATATGACGATGATATTATAAGATGATGATGCTATAAGATGATGATGCTTATATGATGATGATGATGATATGACGATGATGTTATAAGATGATGATGCTATAAGATGATGATGCTTATATGATGATGATGATATGACGATGATGTTATAAGATGATGATGCTATAAGATGATGTTTATATGATGATGATGATGTTATAAGATGATGATGCTATAAGATGATAATGCTTATATGATGATGATATGACGATGATGTTATAAGATGATGATGCTATAAGATGATGTTTATATGATGATGATGATGTTATAAGATGATGATGCTATAAGATGATGATGCTTATATGATGATGATATTTATAAGATGATTTTAATCATTCATGTCAAGAATTAATGATATGCATGGCTATGAGACAGGGACAACCAAAGAGGGTTAATACGATTAACCAGGAAGTATACGTTACCAATTATTTTCATGCATTTATTTATATGCCATTGCCTTATGATGTTAAGTAACGATGTACATGCTCATGATGGGTTGTTCCTGTAGGTACACTTTTGGACCGAAGGGCTAAGGGTCGGGTTGAGGCAGTGAGCTAAAAGGAGCATGAAAGAAGATAGGATACAGGACTTTTGGATAGTCTCTACTCTAGGAGTAGTATAATTCTATCGCTTTAGCATTCATTATTGAGAATGTAATGAGTTAAGTTTTGAAATTTCATTGTTGGCCTGTAACTTTATTAGCTCAAAGCTACAACCGGAACCCTAAGACGTTATTAATGCATGTTTAGTCCAAAATTTGTGTATTAAGACGATGTTAAGGTAGGAAGACCCTACAGTAGAGAAATCGGAGCTCTTTGTGGTGATCAGGAAACAGTCCGCCGATGTTATGTGGATGAGGTAAAAGAAGATAAAAACGAGCTCGTCGAGAGGTCGGTTGTTTTGAAAAAACTGGGTATAATATTCCTATTGACAGAGGTGTCCCAAACAGCTTAGATGACGAGCCGAAAATAGTTGAGCTCGGCATCGCAGATCAGAAAGTAAAAGTAGTCAGGGATTTGGAAACACATATAAGAGTAGATCTCATCTCATGTCTGATCAAGAATGATGATATATTTGCTTGGAGGGCTCGTGATGTGAGTGGAATCATCCCCGACGTCCTAGAACATCGTTTAAATGTACTTTCAGGAGCCTGACCTATAAAACAAAAGAAAAGGCACTTTGGACCCGAAAACGATAAAGTGATAAGAGAACAAGTAGATGAACTCATTTGGGCAAGTCATATTCGAGAAGTTTAATTTCCAACATGGCTCTCAAACGTGGTTCTTGTACCCAATAGCTCGGGAGTGGATGATGTGCATAGACTTCCGAGATCTTAATAAGGCATGCCCAAAAGATTGTTACCTCTTACCAAGGATTGATCAGTTGGTCGGTACTTGTGTTTAATGGACGCCTATCAGGGATATCATCAATCCCTTTGGCTGAGGAAGATCAAGATAATGTGAGTTTTGTCACCTCAGATGGGACCTTCAGCTATATTGTTATGCTTTTTGGGCTTAAGAATGCAGGGGCTACTTATCAGCGGTTGATGGACAAGGTGTTTTCAGAACAGCTAGGCCGAAATGTGAAAGTATATGTAGACGATATTCTGGTAAAATCAAAAAGTGGCACCGATCTAATAACCGATCTGTCTTAGACTTTCTCCACCCTCGGGTCCTATGGGTTCCAGAAATGTGTGTTTGGGGTAAAAAGTGAAAAGTTTTTTGGCTACATGGTGACAGAGGGGGGTATTGAAGCTAATCCAGAAAAAAGTAAAAGCTATTTGTGATATGTCTCATCCGAAGAACCTTTAAGAGGTACAACGCATCACATGAAAAATCATTGCTTTGTCACGATTTATCTCTAGAAAAGCTCATAGAAGTCTCCCCTTTTTCAAGATACTCCGGAAAGTTGATAAGTTTGAATGGAATGATAAATGTGAGGAAGCATTCGAAGAATTGAAAAAATACATGGCCGAACTCCCTATACTAGCTAAGCCACTGCTTGCGGAGCGATTATTTATCTACTTATCAGCAACTGATGAGGCAATCAGCTCGAGTATAGTAAAAGAAATCAGATCAGCAACTTATCTATTACTTATCTCATGCCTTAAAAGGTGCTAAGCTGAGGTATTCAGAAATTGAAAAGTTGGCCCTAATGCTGATCATGACAGCTAGGTGACTCAGGCCTTACTTCCTGTCACATTCTATAACGGTGTCAACAAATAGCGCTCTGGGAAAAATACTTTGTCGTGCAGATATCTTTGGACGACTAGTCAAATGTGGCGCTCGAATCAAATCAACGAGATCGAGAACGAGAGCACCAAATGATAGGGGCAAATTCGAGATTGCCGGTCTCCTAGAAGTTGGGATCGAGAAGGGAAGAAGATTTCAGAGAGAAAAGAAGAATTGAGGGAATTAGAATTGTATTCATTTATCAATGAATCATTTACAGTGCATTCTCCTTTTTTATAGGCTATTGTGCAACTTCTAATTTGGCAACTAACTACATAAAATAATACCATTGTTCTACAAAGTAATGCTAACTATCAGTCCTTCATTGGTTTAGCTTACTGCCCTTGCTCTGCTTGTGTTTATCTTTTGTTCTTTTGTTACTCATGCATTGCTTCTTGTTCTTAGTCGTATCATTACGTCTCGAGCCCGAGACCGATGACATCGACGCTCTTCCAAATTAAATATTCGAAAACAAGCGGTCTCTGGTATATAACTCAATTAAACCAGTCTTTCATTCCATAAACAAAATTAAATTATCTTTACAACTGAATTCATAATTAAGACTGATTTACAAATTGATCTTAAACAAAATTACAATAGTGGAAACATAATAATAAAACTGAAAAAACAACACTTGTTGACTCTTCAACAGCAGCATATCACCATCCCAAAAACTGATATTGTTAATCGTCTTCTACCTCGGATCCATTCTTATCTGGGGAGAGATGCAAGTGGTGAGCATTTGGATAAACACTTGACAAGCAGTGGGCCAATCGAACGTACAAAACAAACACATATACATATATATTTTTCGAAACGGATCTTATGCAAAACGGGTGTAAAAGTGATACAAAACTGATATCAAAAATCAACCGAGCTGAATTGAATTATTATAGTGCTCACCTAGAGCCTGAAATATAGCAATACTAGAGCTCGGTTTTTATAGATTGCTTATTTGGCCATATTAAAGTATATATATCATAATGTATCATTATTCATCAATTAAGAATGTGCTGGATGGACTATACTTGTATCAATTTATATTCAAGAAAATATCGAAGAAATCATTGTGTTCTACAGATTACGAATGTCGTACTCAATTATATATTTACTTAATCACCCTCTAATTATTAAAATAAATTATCGGCAATATTAAGTTACCCCGAAGAGATCTTTCGTGGTCATTTTGGACAATGTTACGTGAAATTTTATATTTGAACAAAGTATCAAAAATATTTAATTAATCGAATTTATATGAATAAAAATAGTACAAAAAAGTGCTTTTTTCATAGAAATTGTTCTAGTTTTCGTTAAGTTTTGAAAGAAAAATGTTGAAATACAATCAAACTAATCTATATTTTTTAAAATTTAAAATCCATTCTTCAAAATATGAAAATTAGATTTCGGCCTATAGCTGGGAGACATTTGCATAATGGTGCATTTTGGCGACCCCACCACGAATCTAAAATCAACGGCCCAGATTCATGAAGTTTGAAAATTTGTCAGGATGAACAACATTGAAAGCAGATGGTTACATTGTTTTGCACGATTCTGTGGATTCTCTCTCTCTCTCTCTCCCCTACGGAGTACACAACAGCTGAGAAAAGAAAACCAAAACCATGGGCATCAGCGGTATATAAGTTTCTGTCATCTGAACATAAACCTAAAACTCCCCACGACTAAAACCAGCTGCGATCTCTCAATTCTCTGTGATAACGCCCACGTTTTTTTCCGCTCTTTTTATGTAGCATATTAAATCACTTTTTCCTATTTGGGCAGAGAGTAAAATCTTAATTTTTGATTGCTATTTTAATCTTAGTTTTCTTGGTTTTCTCTTGCTTTGACATGTAGGGTTTATGAACAATCAAGAATGATTCTCCAGCCCTGGTAATTGGCATCATAACTACGAATTAGTGCATTGCTTATTTAGGGAATGCTTTTTTTTTTTCTTTTTTTTCATAAGAAATAATCAGTTCAAGAAGTGGGTGACAATCTTGAATCTTTCTTTGTTTATCCTGGCTCGTTCGTTATCTCCGCATAAATCACGAATTTCTAGTATTTTCTGTCAATTTCCACCTGTGGGAATTCGAGATTTGTTGTATGGAATCAAATGTTATGTCTGGTGGAATGCACCCAATAGAAATCCTGATAGTTTAGGCCTAGAAATGTCACTCCACCACCACACAGCACCACCACCACAAAACCCTTCCCTTTTGCCGCAACAACAGCAGCTTCCCATCATGTCCTGCGGGCGTAATGAAGGCGATTACCACTCACAAACTCAGAAATGTTTGAAACAAGGTAACCCATTTTCGGTAAAATCCAAGAACCAAACTTTGACATTGAGTGATGATGACGAGCCTGGACTCGCTGCCGAGAACAGTGCTGATGGTGGGAAGAAGAAAACTTCGCCTTGGCAGAGAATGAAGTGGACTGATGATATGGTGAGGTTGTTGATTGTGGTTGTGTTTTATATTGGTGATGAGGTTGGCTCTGAGGCTAATGATCCTGTTAATAAGAAGAAAAGTGGTCTGATTTTGCAGAAGAAGGGGAAATGGAAATCAGTGTCGCGGGCTTTGATGGAGAGGGGATTTTATGTGTCTCCACAGCAATGTGAAGACAAGTTCAATGATTTGAATAAGAGGTATAAGAGGGTTAATGAGATTCTAGGAAAGGGAACGGCTTGCCAAGTTGTGGAGAATCAGAGTTTGCTCGATACGACGGACAACTTATCTTCGAAAATGAAGGAAGAAGTCAAAAAATTACTGAATTCTAAGCACTTGTTTTTTAGGGAGATGTGTGCTTATCATAATAGTTGTGGCCACGGAGGTGCCGCCGCCACCGTAAGTGGTAGTGTTCAGTGTTCGCCTCTAGAGGTGGCAGATGAGCCACCTCAAGGTCAAGTACAGTTTCAGCAGCAGAGGTGCTTACACTCGTCAGAGAGCATACCGGTCATGCCTAACATAAATCGAGGGGAGAATAATGAGGGATCTAAATCAGTAAAAGGGATATCTGTTGAAGATGATTATGATGATGGAGATGATGATGATGGAGATGATGATGAATCTGATGAGGTGATAGGTGGAGGAACACGATGCCATGACCGGGCACATGATGATGACATCAATGAAATGGATGAACGATCATCAAGAAAGAGGGATAGGGAATGGGCTTGTCATTCTTCGCCTCTGATTCGACGACTGGAATCTGAGTTAATTAACGTATTGCAAGATGGTATGAGGAATCCCTTTGAGAAGAGGCAGTGGATAAGAACAAAACTGATGCAATTGGAGGAGCAAAGTGTCGGTATCCAGTACCAGACTTTGGAGCTCGAAAAGCAGCGGTTAAAATGGTTGAAATTCAGTACCAAGAAAGAGAGGGAAATGGAGAGGGAAAAACTTTTGAATGAGAGAATGAAGTTGGAGAATGAGAGAATGGTTCTGTTAATTCGGCAAAAGGAACATGATTTTTTTGATCATCAGCCACAGATTCCGTAGCAGTACTCTAACAAGAAGAGCGACCCATCTTCGATTGGTCGATGAAGAACCAGTTAGATATCTGACAAAACAAGGTGTTTTTCTATTGTTCCTGCAATAGTTCAATGCTTCTAAAATTTGTGAGGGAAGTGGAAAGAAATGGCCATTTTTATATTTTTGTTAGAGCTCATTATTTTGTGAATGCTTTGCTATTTTTTAAGTTTAAAGAGTCAGCAGTTGTAGGAAAAAAACCGTACTGTAAATTTCAGCCAGAAAGCTACTGGTAGTCTACTATACTCAAACCCGTTTAGCATGGTTAACTTCCAACCAATTGAAGATTAATTTATGGGTTATTTTAGAAATGAAGATCACTGTTAAAAATCATAAACAACATCTATCTAATGTGGTTTAAAATTTGGGGGTTAAATACAATATAAACATAACTAAGGGGCCAACTGTTTTATCCTTACATAACATAAAGTCGGTGGTGAGCGAGAGAGGTGCGAGAAGCAGACAGACTGTGGAACAAGGTTGACAATTTGAAGAAATGTTACAAATTGGAAAGGCGTCGATGGTGGATGGTGGCGTATCGGTGGGTCACTGGCCTTGGTTGGAAGCAATGGAGCAGATCGTTGGCAACTCTCTTGCAGCCAAAGCAGCTGGCGAAGAAGAGAAGTCCCCCGGTTGATCCTCTTACTCCACCAGACAGTCCAAAAGGTATTAAGCTCCAAAAACACAACTTCTTGTTTTATTTGCAATGAAAAATGAATTCTTGGTGTCATGTTTATCTTATGTGAAGGTTCCATTTGCTTGAATTGTTAAGGCACGGCAAAAGAGTAATTATAAGTCGTGACTAAGCTTTTATTGGTTAAACTTAATAACTTGTGAATGTTGCATTTTTTCCTGAGTTGACCACAATCATGTGAAAGCTACATGGGCGGTTGAAAATGAACTACTAAACCCCTGACCTCATGGTTCGCAGAATCGGGAATGGAATGGCCGGAACGATCGTTCTGGAACGGGAACGGAGGTGGGCGTGCCAAAGTTCCAGCTTGTAATGTATGTTGCTCTGGAAATGCGTTATGTAATCGGATATCGGCTATATATCGGTGGCACGGAAGTGGAACGGCAGAACGGTGGGGCACGGAATGGATGTGAATTAAAAAAAATTGAATTCTTGAATTTTTTTAATGGAATGAAGGAGAAAGGGTGAACGAAACAAAGAAGATATTGAGATGAAATAATTATATGTGGGGTCTAAAGATAGTTTTCTTGTTTTTGTTTTATTTAAAAGAAGTTTATTTGATTTAAAATCTTAAAAAAGAACGTTTATTAATCTGAATTGATATTAATAATTTGAAAATATAAAAGTTATTAGGCATCTTTAATTGGTGTTTAATTATTTAAATAAATTGTTAAGTGTATTTTAATAATTTTATAATTAAATGATTTGTGAAATAATTTAATTTTTGTAAATAAAATGATAAAAAATATTATGAGACATTAGTGATAACTTTACGTTTTAATAAAGTGTACATAAGATTTAGTGATTTTATAAATTACTTGAAAATTTAACTAATTAGAAACTAAATGAAAATATTTCATTTAGTTTTTTAGTTTTATTTTTTTATTAATATTATGATTTGAAGGTAAAATAGTTTTGATATGGTTGTGAAAATTTTAGTATATATTGACGATAAATTTATCTTTTAATAAAGTATACATAAGATTTTAGAAACAAAATTAAATTTGTCATTTCTTAAATTTTTTAAATATTATTTATTTTTTTATTTATGAAATAAAGAAAGATGAAAATAGTCTAACCCAATTTGTTAGGATTAAATGATTAGTTGTTGTTTGTAATTTAAAGAAGATGAAAAATATTTCTTTTCTTCAAAATATTCAATCTTTTTGAAATTTTTAATATTATTTTTAAAAAATCCGAACGTAACCATTCCGTGAAATGCCATTGGACCCGGAAACGGTGATCTCCGTTCCGGGAAACTTTCCCGCGACGGCGAACCATGTCTGGCCTCGTGCTACCCTTGCTATTATGGGCCGCGTGGGCGATTGTAACAGAGCAGAGGCACCGACAATTGGAGGAGCTCTGCCGGATGCTGCCTGGGGGGACAGCCATTTGGATTGGCAACATTTTCCAACTAGCACGCTACGCCCGCGCACCCATCAAACTATTTGCTGAACTAGCTGATAGATACGGCACTATATTGATGCTCCATCTTGGCTCCATGAGCATGGTGGTGATCTCTTCCAGTGAGGCGGCACGTGTAATGTTCAAAAACCACGATGCAGTTTTGCTGGAAGAAATATGTATGAATCCATGAAAGCCGATATAAGCAACGAAGGGCCACTCATCACCGCCCAATACGGCCCATACTGGTGGATGCTGTGGCGGCTCTGCACATCAGAATTCACCACCACAGCACGCCTCGACTCAATGCAAGAAGTTCAAGCTATAAGCGCATCGACCAAATGCTCGATTTTATAACAGAAACATCCTCCACTGGCTCTGCAAACAGCGTCGATGTTGTTGTGGCCAATTTATTTTTCTTGATGCTTTCAATCTGATCGGTAAACTCATGTTCCCGAAGGATTTATTGGACCCAAAATCAGAAAGGGGGGCCACATTTCTTTTACCATGCAGGAAAAGTTGGGGAGTTTGCAGGGAACCTAATGTTTCAGATATCTTGCCGATGTTTTGGTGGCTTGATCCTCAAGGGGTGAGAAGAAAAGCGCTGCTTCATGTTAAAAGAGCGTTTGATGTTGCTGGAGAATTCTTGAAAGAAAGAATGAGAGAAATGGAGACCATTAACGGCGATGTTGAAAATAAAAAGGATTATTTGGATGTGCTTTTGGAATACAGGGGAGATGGAGTGATGGGACCTCCCAGTTTTTCTTCAACAGTAATCAATGTTATTGTCTTTGTAAGCTTCTCGTTTCCAATGCTTATTTTCTTTCAGTTTATACTTATTTTGTCTTCAAATCCCTTAATTCGTATATATAATACTTCACTTGGATCTGTATATACTTTAATCTAAGATCAATGATATTAGAGAGCAATTTGGATGTCCAACGTGAAATGGATATCGAGTATGCAATAACATCTCAGCTATTTAGCAGTTAAAAATTAGTTAAATTTGAGAAATAGTTTAGACAAGACATTCATAATGTACAACTACGGTTTAAACTGGCAAGATGATAAATATTTTTCTTGATTTCTTCTTTTTGTGAAACATTACAGAAAATGATCATGGCGGGGCCTGATACCACCACGAGTACGCTAGAATGGGCCATGGTGGAGCCCCTCCACAACCCCCAAACTCCTCGAAAACTCCAATCCGGACTCCAAAACCGGCAAAAAACTCGAAGAACAGCAGCTAGACCAGCTCCCATTCCTAAAAGCAGTCATCAACCCAACCCTCCCATTTTTACTCCCCCACATGGCCATGAATCCATACAAGATGTTAGGATACTATATCCCGAAAGAAACTGATAGGAATAAATTCGAGGATAGACAACCTCCCAGAGAATTGGGGAACTAGCTATGTAATCGCTCCCCATTTATATTCGTATTGGATACCCAAATTCTTGTTGACGTTTGGGCCATTGGAAGAGACCCTAAAACTTGGAAATACCCTTTGGAATTTAAACAGAGTTTTCTGGACCCGAACATGGCGGATTACAAAGGGCAGAACTTCATATATATACCGTTATGGTCCGGGCATCGGATGTGCCCGGCCATGCCTCTTGCCTCTCGTGTGCTGCCGATGGTTTTGAGGTCGGTGGTGCACCCGCTTGATTGGGTATTGGTCACTATGTGTTATACATATATAATTCGACATTAGTTGAATCGACCCACTTTCTTTTCACAACGAAATTTTTCGGTAAATTAATTAATGATTGTTTTCTTAATTTTTGGCCCAGTCACTTTGTAGCTTCAGATTTTGCTAAAAGCAGCACAAAAAAAAAAAGAATGTTTAACCTAAATTGTGGAAGTCAAAACATTGGATATATAAAAACAAATCCGAAACATTCAAGAATCAAAACCTACAAAATTTGAAATAACCAAATTGACTCCACATATAGTAGCTACCTCCATTTTGGAAAGCAAAACCAAAGTTTACGAAATCAAATATCCATACCTCAGCGAACAAGGAAGGCTCAAAATACCAAGTGCATATGAACATAGACGAGTATACGTTTTAATACATCCAACCAATTTCCAAGCATAGACATAAGACATGGATCTAGGAAATGTAAAAGACGTTTGTATCTATTAAACACACATACTCATACGCGTATTGAAGGAAACAGTTTCGAACCAAAACGAAATTCTTGACAGCATTGCATCATACATTGTAGACACAAAAGTTTATCGAAAAAAGGATCATTTCATTTGTCTGATTTCGGCTAATATCTGTCAAAGGACATGAATCACGATAACCAGTCGAATTTATTTGGACCTAATCACCCTCCCTCTTGTGGCCTTTTTTGTTATCGTCATTTGTTCAGTATCATGTACAAGATAGAACATAGACGAAATGATTGTTCTTTATTTAATAAATACAAGGAAACTACAAAGATCATATGCATGATACGCGTTGAGGAGAAATAACATTTCATAGTTGTTTCTTCTTGATCGACCTTTGTATCAACTTTCAGCTCGTCTTCTGAACAACCATCATCAAGCACGACATATTGCAGAGATATCTTCTTAATTTGCATTTTTTTCGTCTTTCCAACTGCATGTCGTCATGTTTTGCAGTAACACGGACAGTGGTATTTTATAAAAGACTATTTGATTACTAATAAATAAAAGTATTGATAAAAAGGAATCATTTAGGCACAAGTAATGTGTGTATTGCGATGAAAGTACCTTTTCTTTCTACACGACCACAGGTATGTTGGTTTTTCCACGATCTGTACAATACAAACATATGAAAGGACCTTAAAGCAATGTGATGAAAGTCAATATTGTTAGGCATGGCCAAATAGTTAAATTATTACAAGGAATGAATATTTTTTTTAATGATCTACCTCTAGTCAAGTGGATTTCATCACTTGAAGGCCTATATTGTTTGTACGGATCTTTTGGCTGAAAATCGCCTTTTAGACAAGTGGCAGCATTTGTTTGATTGAATGAGGTCTGCAAACATATGAATATAACATATATCAAATATTCTCCAACAGTATGGATTTTTTTTTTTGGGAGGGGGGTTGAAATTTTGAAAAAGATATTTGAAGTTGAGGAGCATCAATTTGTTAAAAATAAGTATATATCACCTTGTTAAAATCATCAATTTAATTATTACAGTTAAGTACACAACATTGTTAAAAATTAATTATGTCACGCCCCGAGATCGGGGTCAATAACACCGGCATTGATTTCCATAAACAACTTGAAATCAATAAGCCTCGTAATATCGCAATAAATAAAAACCAGTCTATATTCCATAAACAAAGAAATCATTGTCTTTACAATTGAATTAAAAACGCGAAATTAAAACTTAAACATCTTGACGAATTAAAATCGTACTTAATGATAAACTTAGAGTCTTAAGAAATACGCAGCGGACAAATCACCAACCCCAGAATTGGTGTTCTTCTTCAGCTTCAACCTCTTCTTCAGCTTTATCTGGGGATGTAGAGTAAAGGGTGAGTGTTTTGGAAAACACTCAGCAAGTGGGTGCCAATCGATGTGACAATATAATACTTTTTTATAATTTTCCAAAATATATCATAATCGGAGCATAAACTTATACGAATACTGAAACATAAACTTAACAGAATTACTCTAATCAGAGCCAGAACAGAACATCTCATATCAGAAATTTTTTCATATACGTAAAGACAGTAAATCCTCTAATTTCCTCCTGGTACTGCTATCAGTTCTCTAGACTTAACCCTCCTAGAGATAATGTCAGAAACATCGGATCACCCACAAATAAAGGGTCTGGATTTCCCAGAACAACAGTTAACCACCGTATCAGGTCAGAATATCGGTTATAACCCCACCGCATCAGGGTCAGAAATAGAATTCGGAATTCCCACCAATTGGATTTCGAAACTTAAAGTGCTTCAAAAATATAATTTTCATCAAAATATCAGAATTTCATAACTCATATCACTTAAACATAAATCCATAACACCGACAATCTAGAGGGACTTGCATAGACTCAAGTGGTGGCTCCCGTCTATGTAGCACTTTGCTCCGCCAGCTCAAGAGGTGGCTCCCATGTACGTGGCACTTTGCCCCGCAGGCTCAAGAGGTGGCCCCCGTACACGTAGCACTTTGCCCTTTGGACTCAAGAGGTGGCTCCCATCATACGTAGCACTTTGCTCCGTATAACCCTTATTTCTCGATGATCAAAATTTATTCTCAGAACATCATAGTTTTAAAATATATCACATAACCGATTGAGATTTCAAAACATACATATGATTTTCAAAGTAGAAACGAATATATAACAAAACCCACTTACAGATTGAAGACGTGTTTGAACAATCTAGAATGCGAAACGAACGGATTCTTTCTACCCTTGACTTGCTAAACTTCTAACGCGAAAGCTCGAAGTATTCGAAGGTTCTCTTCTCGGCTGGACTCAAAGGCAATAGGATGAAGAATATATTGAGTTCTTGTGGACAGATTGCTTCGCTAGCTTGCTAGAAGCAAAGCCGAGGGTTTAGGTGCTGAATTATGGCCAAGATTTACTAGGTTATTACTCGAGACTTGCTGGAATTTGGAAGAGATTCGGACAGTACGTAAAGGGCTGAACTTTGGTGGCTTAAATATCGAGCAAAGGACGCAGAAACTACGGCTTGATCTCTCGGTTTTGGTTGCTGGAATAATTCGGACAGATTCTGGAAATTTTCGAAGCTATATGCTGTCTGAACTTTTGATTCCGATTGATGGAATTAATCGAAGGAACAAGTTGGAGTTGTTGGCTTAAGAAGTGATAATCTTCGTTCCAAACTCTGACCGAAAGGTGCAGGATTCTCTCGACTTATATGGGAGAAAAATTCGATGACCAAGTGCTGAAAGGCTTCTGGAAAAGAACTGCAGAAGTTACGGCTATGAGAGGAGGCTTATTCTCGTGACTTTAAAGGCGGAGAAGAATGAATTTGTAATGTAAATAATACACCAAAGGTTGCACTATTTATAGCTAGAGGTTGGGACAAAACTCAAGGAGTTTTAGAGGTGCAAACTATCGAAATTCTGCATAGAATTCTGTGCAGATTGTTGATAGATATTGAGTAGATTCTGGGACGATTTTGTGGCTAGAGGAGAGGTGGAATTCGAAACTAATAAGCTGAAATCCTTGCCATGGCTTATCGAGAATTTGAAGGAGAAATTATGAGGAGTTTTGAGATATTAAACCTTCGAAAATTAAGAGTATATCTTTGCAGATTTGATGTGGTAATGTTCAGATTCTGCTCGATTCAAAGTTGCTGCAAATCGATGAGTTAATGGAAGAGTTGAGATGGTTAGGGACTCTATGATGCCTTGGTATCTCTTGGCTAGAGTTTTGCAATTTGTAACTTCCTTTAACAAGACTTTTATACCTACTAGAACACTTACTAATTTATCTCCACTTAACTTAGTGTTTTAGTTAAACTATAGCACTAAGAATTTTAAATAACCAAAAGAGTTTAATAAGGATTAGTTACTCAATGACTCTAAAATCTGGGTCTTTACAAATTACACAACCTTAATATATACAGCTGCATCACCTTGATATATGTAAGCGCATCACCGTCTTAATATAAAAATTGTGTATTTTGATAAGCACATAGCTCGAGTCTACTGGTTCACGCGGGTATGACGTGCTCCGCCTTATTAAAATCACCAATTTGTTACAATTAAGTGCACCACCTCATTAAAATCATCGATATGTTAAAATTAAGTGCACCACCTTGTTTTAAACAAGTTGATGCGGTTAATTATAACAATTACACCTCTTTGAGTCTATCAATGCACACATGGTTGCGTGCATTGGTAGACTCAACAAGCTGGTGCACGTAATTGGAAATAAGGTGGTTATTTTAAATAAGTTGGTGCGGTTAATTCTAACAAATTGCACATCTTTGAATCTACCGGTGCACGCAACCAAACATGCATCGGTAGACTAAACAAGCCGGTGCACGTAGTTGGGAATAAGGTTTTGATTTTAAACAAGTTTGTGCACTTAATTCTAACAGTTGTACTTTTGAGTCTACCGGTGCAACCAACAAAAATGTGCACCAAAAAACTAAACAAGCTGGTGCACATATTTTGAAATAAGGTGGTGATTTTAAACAAGTTGGTACACTTAATTCTATTAATTGCACCTCTTCGAGTCTACCGTGCACGCAACTAAAACGTGCATCAATAGACTTAACAAGTGTGGTGCACGTAATGTAAAACAATGTGGTGGTTTTAAACAAGTTGATGCACTCAATTCTAACAATTGAACATCTTTGAGTCTACTAGTGCACATACAGTTTCATATAAACCTTTTGACAAACATATAATGTGCACCAGAATTGAAATAACAATTCAATGTTAATTGAAACACAGAAATCATATAAACACAACGTGATAACAAATATGCAGTATATATTGATTTCGAAAACATAGATGCACAAAAACAACAAAAAAAAAACATTCAACATTTATGTTCAATGCTATTGAAACACATAAATCCCATCAAACCAATAAAAAAATAATGTGAAAACACAAAAGCCTATTCCATTACAAAAAATAAAACAAGAACGACGACGCATGACACTCTGGCAATGGACAATCGACGAGGCTTCGGAATTGAGGGTTGTGTGTAAATTTAGAAGTGGACCGCCTCGTTCCACTGCTAAACCTAGGCATTGATTGCACTTTATTTAATAATAAATTCTATCGATGCGCACTTTAACTCAGTAGCAAGTTTTAAATCGCAAGTACATGGTTATCAAGTTTTAGTATAGAAAATACGAAGTAAATGTTGTCGATCCCGCATGGAATAACTGTAAATACTAAATATGACTCTTTTGACTATATTTAACATACAATAATTAATTGATAATTAAATTAATAACTAAATTAAACTACTAATCCAACCAAGTAAATCAAAGTACGAGAAAAATCCACTTGAGAAGATTATCAAGACGTTAGTTAGCCACTGTAATCCCATATGACCCCAATTGAATATCCATATATATCTAAGGTGACGAATTCTCCAATTTTATATAATATATTCTCTTGAGATATATTAAACCTAATATCAAATTGTAGTAAGTCACTCTCTTGTACTTATTTAACAACTCAATATTTTATTAAGATTCGTGAAAACTACTAGTTTTTGATTCTAGATATATATGGCTATCACACGTGTATTTGATCTTATCTCTTGATCTCAATCTGAAGTCAACGGCATAATTTACTAGTTCGTTAATGTGATATCTTCTTTCGATCTCAATCATGATAACTAATATCAATTCAAAAGCATTAAGAACATAAACTATGCACATAAGATATATGAATTCAATCAAGATATAATAATCAAGTCATATGTTCAAAACAAAGGATCTCATAATCTTGATAAATAAATTTAGTTCATAATTAAATTGAAAAATAAAAGCTTATATATGTCTTGCAACAAATCAAGTATGATAAAATAAAACTAATGACTAGAAGGATTACTTCTTGGTTACCCCATTGGCACTACATCATGGGTGAATCAATGACCCAAATTTATCAATACATTGATAAATTTGGTCATTGATTCAAGAATAATATCGCATGGAGTAGCCAAGAATAAATCATATAAAGTTATCAGTCCTCACTCAATTCCACTTTTATTTATTATTTATATGTTTATCAATTATTTAATCAATTACTATACTGGCATATTTGATCACGACCAGGGGCGGAGGCACTAGTAAAGTGTCCACCCACATTTTATTTTTAATTTGGAAAATTTATGTTTTAACTCTACCTTTTAAATCGATATAGTCCGTTAATATTATGTCTAGCTCGACCAGCCTCATGTAACATCATAACTCCACTGATCACGACAAATGTAAATGCTAGAATATAAAAAATGATTTATTTATTTATTTATTTATTTTTGGTCCCCTCCTTATAATTGTCATATTAGAGCATTGCAGGCCGGCCAATCATTCAAATAGCATCAAGAAGCAGTTACACCTAATATTTTGAAAAGTAAATTTTATGTCCAGCTGATTGATACATAATCTTAAACTTAATTTAATCAAAATATCTCATAAGACTAAAATATCGTTTAAAATATATATTGTCGATAATCAATTATTAAACAAGATAAAACGTGTGTATTATGTTTCATTAAAGAAAAATTCAACAAGCAAGGCTGCTTCAAGCATAAGATTCTTTCGTTGACTGACAAGAAACAAACAATTTGGGACTTGGATTGACTATGGTGGTCACTCCACTCTCATGGTCAAGCTCTTGTGCTATTACTGTGTTTCATGCTCCCTTTTCACCGTTTAGATCGTCCATTCCTAGTTATGTATTTGTCTGTGTCAATGCTACACACTTATATTTGCTTTTGTTTTTAGGTTGTTTAGTTGTGTTTTGAACGATTGTAACTGGATACTCGATGTATATGTTAGTTTTATTAATATAATCCATGCTTTCTGTCATAAAAAAAGAAGAAGAATTCAAGATAATAGCCTAACATATTCCACATGAACATTGTTCGAGTTCAATTTGTCCATGTTTAGAGAGTGATCGAAGCATGACGCTTGACTGCTATACTGTTTAAATATTAGAGTTGCACTATTTACCATCATCTATAGTTTTTTGGTAAAACGACAAGCAATTGATTCTACAAACATGAAGATTTTTAGGTTATATTTAAGTTTAGTTATTTTGATATCGATCTTTTGTTTAAATAAATTCTAAACAAAATTATAATTATAAACATATAAGATAGAAAATATAGGAGAGTAGAAAATTATAATCTTTTTTCAGTATTTCTTTACATGCGAAAACTACATATATAAAATGCATTTTAAGTATATTCTGTGACCATGATTGGTATATAATAGAATCAGTTTTGGAATGGAACGAGGATAGGAAATGAATAGAATCTTAAGAGTACCATAAAGAATGAAAATGAGGCCGAACTATCATATTTCTATACACTCGATTTTACAAATACCAACGAATATATAATCATATACACACATTTATATATACACATGGTCTTAAAAAAATTAAAATGTAGGTTAATTTAGGAACTCCTCTCTGTCAAACATAGAAGTTTGTGAAGTCAGAAAAATATTAAATATGACAGATCTAATCAAAAGCCGACAAGAAATCTTGCCACAACCGCGACGCCTATATATTAAATATGGGAGAAATTTACGAGTGAGAAGTACCCTAGATTTGTAAACATGAATTGGGAGTTGACCATCCTCTATTGTTGCATTCTCATTGTTGCATCTACCCTCTTCCTCCTCCGCCGGAAGCGGTGCTCCCCCACCGGGAGGTTGCCGCCAGGGCCACCGGGATGGCCAGTGTTTGGCAACATGTTCGAACTCGGTTCCATGCCGTACAAAACTCTAGCAGGGCTACAGAAAGATTACGGCCCAGTTGTCTGGCTAAGGATCGGCTCTATTAACACAATGGTGCTGCTCACCGCGGAGGCCGCGGCGGAATTGTTCAAGAATCATGACGCGAACTTTGCAGAGCGCACGATCACAGAGGTGATGAGGGCTCAGGGCTTCCACGAGGCAGCTCTCTCCCTAGCCCCTTACGGTCAATATTGGCGGGTGATGAAGCGTGTGATGACTGTTGAAATGCTGGTTCAGAAAAAAATCAATGAAACCGCCGCTATCCGGCGGCAGTGTATTGCAGACATGGTGGAATGGATCGGAAAGGAAGCCACCGACACCACCGTCGCTGCGAATCCCACCGCGGCAGGGATACACGTTGCGCAGTTTGTGTTCTTGGCTTCGTTCAACATGCTGGGGAATTTAATGCTGTCCCGTGATTTGGTGAGCCCTGAATCGGTGGAGGGGTCGGAGTTCTTTGCGGCCATGCTTGAGTTTATGGAGTGGTCAGGGCATCCGAATATTGTTGATCTGTTTCCATGGCTGAAATGGCTGGATCCGCAGGGTCTGAGGCGGAGAGCTGAGGAAGGAATGGGGAAGACGGTGAAAATTGTGGGCCAATTTGTGGCGGAGAGGTTGAAGGAGGGAAAATTTGCAGAAGGGAAGAAGGATTTTCTGGAAGTATTGCTGGAAAGTGAAGCAAATGGAGGAAAGACTGAGGGTGATAAAATTTCGGAGCACAGCCTAAACATTGTGATTCTGGTAAATTCATTCATCTTCCTAACATTTTTCGTAAATACCATCTCAATATGTTTGAATCTAATTTCATATCTGAATCTAATGAACAGGAGATATACGCTAAAGAGGGTTTCTTTTTTATGATTGATCCGATTGGATTAATTTCTAAATTAGTTTTGGCTCGATGTGATCATCAGAATGGCAAAATATTAACAAAATAATTGGTAGTTAATTTTTAAAACATGCCATTAAGAGAAATACTATTTTTCTCATATTTTGGTCATGTTCGAGTGATTTGGATTTGATAAATGACCATTTTGTGGGAATTTGAAATCCATTACATTTGCTAATAAATAAATAAAAACATAAATAGTTGAATTTTCAAATCTATGGATTTCAGAGCACCTAAACAAGTTTGATGGATTTATTATTATAGATTTGAAATCCTTAACTGAATGTCCATCGATCATAATACAACCGTAAGGAATATGTATGTGTAATCATCAAAAAATCATTGATTCTATACATTAGCCAAAAAAAATTTAAATAACTTTATTTGGTTTGTGATGAATTGGGTTTTTAATTGATGGATTGCATCTTTATAAAATTTGGAACTTTGCCAATTTAAACTCATATTTTTTCTTTAAAAAAAAAGGTTAAAAAAAGTCACATCTATTTTAGTGCTCCTCATGATTAGCTAATTATTAGTTTGATTGATTATCAGGAGGTGTTTTTGGCCGGTTCAGAAACAACAAGCAGCAGCATCGAGTGGGCCATGGTTGAGCTGCTCAGCCACCCTGAGATAATGACGAAGGCCAAAAACGAACTCTCCCAGGTAGTCGGAAAGAGCAACACATTTGACGAGAATCACATCGAAAATCTACCATACTTGCAAGCTGTGATAAAGGAAACTCTCAGGCTACATCCTCCGATTCCATTCCTGGTCCCTCGAAAAGCAATTCAAGAAGCCAACTTCATGGGTTACCAAATTCCCAAAAACACACAGGTTTTCGTGAACGCTTGGGCGATTGGAAGGGACCCAGCTTGTTGGGATGACCCTTTATCTTTCAAACCAGAAAGATTTTTAGGCTCGAAGATTGATTACAAAGGGCAGCATTACGAGCTGATTCCTTTCGGCGCTGGAAGGAGGATGTGTGCCGGGATTCCTCTGGCTCACCGAATGCTTCACCTTGTGTTGGGTTCTTTGCTGCATGAGTTTGACTGGGAAGTTGATGAGATTGGTCGGAATGGCTTGGTGGACTCGAGGGAGAGGATAGGGGTGACTGTTCGGAAATTGGTGCCGCTGAAAGCAATGCCCACGAAGTGTTAGATAAAATGTCCGAAATAATAATATAATTCGAGTGATGAATTTTTTGTCTTGTTTGATGTCCATTGCCGCCTGTGCCAAAATGTTGTGTTAAAAGTTACTAATAATTGGATAAAAGTAAGCTCTCTTTAAAATCAATTTTTAAAAAATTACATACTATGCATGGTCTAATTATATATATTTAACCATAACATTAACAATTATATTTCAGTATTAAATAAATCACATTGTTCGCATCAACAAATACACAGACAGTATTCAATCAATCACATCAATGTAAGAGTGTTAAGCACACGAATGATAGACATACGCAAGTAAATATCGTCATCCAACTCATTCAACACCATTTCAAACTACTAACCATCTCAGACTCTTATTGCTCTGATACCACCAAATGTGGCACCCCAAACTTAGTCACGTAAACAGACAACTTCTTTTTTTATTTCACAAACTTCTACGACTAAAAAAAAAAAAACTTCTAGTCTTGCTTGCAAATTCTACACCTCCTCTAACATTTAGACCTGCTACATGTTTCAACAAAACCGTCGATAATAAACTACGTCAACAATAGTGTAAAATACTGAAAATTTAACAGAAAATACTCCATAGAATCAATGACTATAATACGAGAGTTCCTGATTATTTTTTGTAAATCCATCCCCCAAGCATCACATCAAAATCCATCAATCATCATATCAACCATATCTCATCCGATATAAAAAATGATATATTGGCAACACCGAGCCAACTGTAACACATCATCGTTGCCACCCATGATGTAAGCCGATAGTGGCAACATCAAGCCTGCTATTCAACATCGTCGCATCGTTATTCCAGTGGCAACATTGAGCCTACTATACCCCTTCGTCGCATCATCATAGTGACCCATCATATATAAAATCGATATAGTGGCGGCATCGAGTCTATTATACATCAATGTCGCATCATCCTTGCGGCCGATCAACAACAACAACAACAACAACAATAATAATAATATATCGCCCATTCAAGCGAACCTCAACATCAGTGTTCATTCAAAACCATCACTATATCATAGTTAAACAACAATATGAATATCAAGTTGATTAGTAATTTTAGGCTATTCCTGACATCCGAGGCTCGTGAATTATCTATATTAATTTAACAACTCGATATTAGCTCATTACAACAACATATAGATACATCCTCTAATCATATCTTCAAATAGTCTAAATAATAAATTCATCCTAATTATGAAACTTCATCAATTACGCTTTTCAACTGAAATTATAGGGCCCAGTGTATTTAAAACGCAAGAATAATTTATTTAGAATTAATTTCTCCATAACTGATAATTTTTCAAAAAATTCAAAACTCAATCATTTAGCCGTTTCGCTAAATCTACATACCAATCTGTTCAGAATTCAGCAACAATAAATAATACACAATTTTTAGCTACCTTTTATATAAACTGGTTAAACAAAAACTATCACACAAATACAAAATATTAGTATCAGATTGTTGTCCTTATCTCGCTGATCTCGAATATATAATTTCTTTCTCCAAAATCCGAGTAGATCGAACCTAACATTGTTTCTTGAAATTTATTAACCCTATAATGTTTCACCCTTTTTCTCTATGTTTCATTCTCTGCAAATGGATTCAAGATATATATATATTGTTTAATAATAAATTGATATGCATTACAACACGGATAAATACGTTTATTGTAGCTGTCTTTTGTCATATCTAACTATATTTTCAGTTACTTTGTCAATATGAAAGTTGTAGCTCTTTCTTTTATCTTCATGTGACCTATTGAATCGTCCAAATTCAACATTGTATGCAAACCTTATGTGAGGGCCCAATCCTAAACATATGATTAATGATCACACAATGATAATTATAGCGTAAACAACGAAAAATTTGTTTAACATTTATTAACAAGTGGCCCTAAAATTTCGGCAAGACCTCATCGCATGAGGAACATACACCAATACCAATAGAGATATAATGAAAATATATACATACCACTAGTTTCATATACATCAACATAAACCAGCATACGTAAATCAAATTAGTAAACACATATCGGTATTGGGCTAAATAAACTACATATACATAAACTCATCACATTACAGGGATATATCCCTGGTACAAAGAGTACTAGGATAAACAAGAGTAAAACCTCAAGTGTGACTCCCATTAGACGTGCCCTCTCTGGCGTCCTGATCATATGTACTACCTGTCATTGTCCACACACAAAGACAATAACAACCCACTTGGGTTAGCAAAAGCTCAATATGGAACGATCAAAAGAAATACAACATGTATCTATAACATGATATATGAAATGAAATGAAATGCAATGCATGTCATTTCATGTCATGTCGGTATCGTACACCCATCCACTGGGTATCTCGGAGCCAATAATTGAAAGTCCAAATGTCTCAATAGCTCGAGCATGTCAAGCAAAGGAATGTCTATATGGTGCGTCGTCAAAGCATCACCGCATTCCAGCTCTTGACATCATATCATATCATACAGATGACGTAAGCAAGGCGCCATCCACAATAATCTAAACAAATAGGGATAATTCATAGGATGACGTCGGCAAACGCCACCAATCCCCGGATCAACAAATCATAGCAATCATAAGGGCCACGAATCCCTATGCCTTTCAGGCCACTTAATGTCAGTCATAGCACCGTGTACAACCCTTATGATTGATCGAATAAAAAACGAACAGGGTAACAAAGAATCGTAGCTCAACGTGTATGTCATGCATCGATGTATGTATAAAATGATGTGTTAACAAAATATTTATTTTCATACACCGATGTGCAATTATGAATGCTATGAATGCCACATAATATAAATAAAATCACGTAGCCACGTAATCTCAAGTAAGTCATATAAGTCATCAAATCATATACCAACTGATACAGATACATGTCGTATGTTACCCGATTGCAACATACCTTTCTTTCTCGATCTACAAGGGTACTCGAGCTTGTAGGGTCGAAGTAGTCACTGTATATCAATATAAATTCACAATTTAATAAATTAATTTATATAAATTGGTTTTCAATTTTAGTCACAGCTTAACCAATTTAGGATAATTAAATTGATGCAATTATATCATAATTTAATTTGGTAAATTATTTTTCACCAATTCAAATTATTTTTCAACAATTATAGCCCAAATTAACTAGTAATTATTGAAGCAAAGTCGGAAAAATCGGATATCAAATTTTACCAAAAATCGCACACAGTTCATGCACGGATTTCTTTCGATTCTGGCGACCTCCGACGGCGATACAGGCGGTGGCTGGTGTAAAAAGTTTCGTCCAGGTACAAAGAAGAGTTCGGTGCCTTGGCTTCATCCAATTCGTGGTTGAGTCGAAGAAATTGACCCAAAAGTGTAGAAACCCTAGCCTGCGCGATTTTCAACGTTCAAGGGCGAAATCGAAGCACTTTTCGAACACCAAAATTTTATTATATGGTATGGAAAGATGCGCCTCTTGTGAACATTGTGGTAGGTCGGGCTTGTCGGTATGTGGTCGGATGACGGCGAACGGAGCGGATAAGTACACGGTGGTCGGTGATCGCACGAGAAGTGCATGTTTTCGCACGTTTTAGTAGGTGTCCACGATTCGGTGTGTGTTTTTACATGTTTTGCTATGTGTTTTACGTCCTACACCGATATATATTAATTCTCGACCAATTATGAACATCGGGGTGTCACAGGTGTACTGATGCATGTATATTACATATACAGTCCACAACTGACTTCGTGTCCTTATTTCAATCACAAAAATTAAATCTTTCGAACTAATACAAATTTTATATTTATTAAATTATTTTAATAAAATTTCGGTGTTAATCCGAATATTCCAAAAATATATTTGTCATTCACCATGTTCTGACTCGACTGTCAACTGACATATACAAGGTCAATTTCCACTCTCATTAATTATATTATATTCTCATTAATTAATTTCTAATCAAGTAACAAATTAATGTACAAATTGTACTTAATTCTCATTATCAAATATCGGGACATCATATTTACAAAATGTTAAGTATGATATCGAGCTGTTATCAAAGATAATAGTCCTCATGTTTATTTTCAACCATATGATTGATAAGATGAATCACATAATTGTTGAGAAATTATACATGATTTCCAATAACACGGTACGAAGGCCTTACATCTCTCCCCACTCAAAAGATTTCTACTGTAATCGGAAAACATCGACTTCATAAACTCAATTCATTTAGCATTAAGCTGAATCAAAATCAATGACTAGTTTAGTTATCTTATAACAATGGAATAGAATGGTTATAAGAAACCATCTTTTTTCAATTTAGAACACAAAATTAATTATTCGTGCAGGACGTTGAATAATTAAATTCAACCTCATCAGAGTGCAGAATACTTATCAATTCATATTCGTACTTCCTCAATATTGAGGTACGAAACGCATTACAAACAATATAATAATAATATGTCAATTGATATGAAAGATTCTCATTTTTTTTGAAAATCTTACAAAACTCAACATACCTTTAACATGAGAGATTTTTGAAAATGATTAGATCACTCTGTTGCCATTTCCAGAAGTGTCCACACTTATTCTTATAACAAACTTACTGAGTCTGAGCAGCTTTCCCTCATTTTAGCATCCAATAATCTTATTATTCACTTCTAGTATTCAATCAATATAATTTACACATTGATTCTTTGAACACATGTATCTTGCACCATCTTCAAGGAATCATATATACAATACATATTCAAACACATACTCAACTCAATAGTAAGATTATTAACAAAATGCAAAAAAAAAAAATTAATCTCATGTATAAATATTCACATGTACCTTGGTGATTTGAACAATAGAAACTAAAGTCTTTCGGAGATCTATCCATCTGAATTGCCTCATATTGATATCAGATTGGGAGAATAAATAACAAGCGTTTCCCCGTACAAATTCAAATCTTTAAAACAAAAACAATTGCAGCCAATTTCAAATCATATATGAGGTATCTATTTTATTAAGATTTAAGTTGGCGAGACACAACCTAAACCCTTTAAAAACAAATCTGAGTAAATCACATATCATCTGGCCAGAAGGAATAGTAAGTACAGGTGCAGTGGTCAGTCTCGTCTCCAATTTACGAAAACTTTCTTCACACTCATCTAACCAAATACAATTTCAAATTTTTCTATGTCAGCTGAGTAATAGGTTTAGCAATTTTAAAACAAAACATCGCGATAAAACAATGTTAAGAATCCCGCTAAACCCATGAACAATCGGACCTCAAGAACATTAGAATGTATCGGTCAGTTTAACAATGTTTCAACCTAAGATGGAGCAACGGGAATACCATGTCGAGCAATGACGTGGCACAAGAGTATCACTTTGTTCATCCAAAATTTTCATTTGGATAGTTTGGCATATCTCATCACTTCTTCATAGGAAACTGAAATTTTAATTTCAGATATCCTATAAGTACTAGTTCCTTTATAACATGATTAAAAGGTTACCTTCGGTGCAATCCAACTTCAGATTGGACAGCTAGTCAGATTTGTAGATAGAATCTGAAATATCAACTTTTAGATATTTATCATATTTTCATCTTGGAATAACCAAGAGATCATTAATAGGAACAAGCACAATCAAATCAAGGATTTTTTTTTAAAACACTTGACTCATCGAGTCCAAGAAAATATCAAAAATTAGAATACTCGTATGGCTTAACCATATAGCGAGCATTTGGATTGACAGCTGATACTACACAGAGTGCAGATCCATTAGCATACATAAAGAAGTGCAATTCATAGCCATACATAATATCATAATAATTTCGACTCATTCAAGTCGAATCATTTTATAAACATAAAAATCTTTGAAATAGTCATGATTCCCAAATCGAGATTCTTAGTCATCTCTTTGGAAGTATGCAGGAATTTTTCCAAAACCTTCCCACAAATGCACGGAGTCTATGCCGAGGTAATATTCGGGTCCATGCAAATTCTATCCAATCCATAACAAAGTAAATCATCATTCCTTGAAAACGAGATCCATTACACATACGTGCATAGATCCATGTCAGTTCCGAGTATGAAACAAATAAAATTTGCTAAAATATTGGATCCATGCCACATCCGGGCATGTCTATGTCAACACAAATTTAATCAACTATGTTACCATTGATTTAATTCTTTGCACAGAGTCCAGATCATGTCGGTACATATGTACATTCTTTCTTTAATACGGATGCGTCACACATCTGTGCTACGTCTATATTACAACCATTTTTAAAGTTCAACTTGGTTATTAAATTTAATATTAATTCATCAGTCATAATTGGCTTCATATCAATCGAATTATAAAATATCACAAACTTAAAGGAATTTAAGATTGGACAACCAGGCTATAAAATTCCACAAATATTAAGCGAAGAAAATCGAATTACATAATGAAAATGATCATCAGTAGTTTCAATCATTCACTGGATAATCATATTATTATCCAAACAACAATAACATCTCAGAAGGATAAGTAATATACTTTCCTTTAAAAAAAATTAATAATAAATCAGATATCATTTGATCAGGCAAAATAACCTTTCCACTAAATATAAAGTGGGTGGCTATTTTGGATCTGAAAATGAAAAAAAAAATTAAAGTACCAACACCAATTTTGCCATTTTGATCTCCTTACGATATTTCATTAGCTGATAGGTAAGCCTTTGATAACTATACCCAGCTCTAGAATTATCAGATATAGGAGACAAATTATGACAAAGAATTCAATGCACATTTTGCAACAGATAACTTGTTGCAATTCAATATTCATTTTATTCCAAATACAAAAAGATACGTGAAAATTATTTGAATGATAAAATCCCGAAGAATATTACCAAAAGTTCAAAAATATAAATCGCACATAGTCGTATCTTCAAAACATATAACGATGTTTTTATACGACGCGTTATCCCTTTACTATATGTAACAATATCAAACCACGTATGTCATCTTACCAAAACAATGTCTCACCATTTCCAACATGCTAAATGCCGAAAATGTAGGTGGCTCAATCAAATTCAAGAACATTACATCACAACAAATCTATCGTTCGACATTGTTACTTCCAATAGGTTTAGGAGCAATTACATTGCTCTAACAATATTCATTTACATCCAATTATATAGCATGGATACCATAATTGATATCAATACTATATATTAATATATTTAAACAAACTAAAAAATCATTCAACAGTTCATTGATAGTAGGTCTCAGAGTACAACTCTTTCTCTACCTCATGCTAACAGATATAATAGTTTATTCACAATAGTATTGTATTAATATCGTGAGCAATATCAATACTACGCAAAAAACACATATTCATATATCAATCTCATGTAACATCACACCAAGGCAAGGCAAGCCAAGTAATAGCAAATAAGTCAATAATTCAAAACACAAGCGCACACATTGATTTGAGCCTATTCAAGTGTACACAAGATTCAAAAGTTGAGCATTCCCAGTTATGCTCTGATACCACACTGTGAGGGCCCAATCATAATCATGTGACTAATGATCACACAATGATAATTATAGCGTAAACAACGGAAGATTTGTTTAACATTTATTAACAAATGGCCCTAAAATTTCGGCATGACCTCATCGCACGAGGAACATACCACCAATACCAATAAAGATATACTAAAAATATATAAATACCACCAGTTTCATATACATCAACATAAAACAACATACATAAATCAAATTAGTAAACGCATATCGGTACTGGGCTAAATAAACTACATATACATAAACTCATCACACTAGGATATATCCCTGGTACAAAGTACTAGGATAACAAGAGTAAAACCTCAAGTGTGACTCCCATTAGATGTGCCCTCTCTGGCATCTTTCTCATATGTACTACCTGTCATTGTCCACACACAAAGACAATAACAACCCCCTTGGGGTGAGCAAAAGCCCAATAAGGAACGATCAAAATAAATACAACATGTATCTATAACATGATATATGAAATGAAATGAAATGCAATGCATGTCATGTCATGTCATGTCGGTATCATACACCCATCCGCTGGGTATCTCAGAGCCAATAAATAAAAGTCCAAATGTCTCAATAGCTCGAGCATGTCAAGCAAAGGAATGTCTATATGGTGCGTCGTCAAAGCGTCACCGCATTCCAGCTCTTGACATCATATCATATCATACAGATGACGTAAGCAAGGCGCCATCCACATAATCTCAACAAATAGGGATAATTCATAGGATGACGTCGGCAAACGCCACCAATCTCCGGGTCAACAAATCATAGCAATCATAAGGGCCACGAATCACTATGCCTTTCAGGCCACTTAATGCGAGTCATAGCACCGTGTACAACCCTTATGATTGATCGAATCCAAACGAACAGGGTAACAAAGAATCGTAGCTCAACGTGTATGTCATGCATCGATGTATGTATAAAAATGATGTGTGTTAACAAAATATTTATTTTCATACACCGATGTACAATTATGAATGCTATGAATGCCACATAATGTAAATAAAATCACGTAGCCACGTAATCTCAAGTAAGTCATATTAGTCATCAAATCATATACCAACTGATACAGATACATGTCATATGTTACCCGATTGCAACATACCTTTCTTTCTCGATCTACAAGGGTACTTGAGCTTGTAGGGTCGAAGTAGTCACTGTATATCAATATAAATTCACAATTCAATAAACTAACCTTTAAAAATTGGTTCTCAATTTTAGTCACAGCTTAACCAATTTAGGGTAATTAAATTGATGCAATTATATCATAATTTAATTTGGTAAATTATTTTTCACAAATTCAAATTATTTTTCAACAATTATAGTCCAATTAACTGGTTATTATCGAAGCAAAGTCGGAAAAATCGGATATCAAATTTTACCCAAAATCTCACACAGTTCACGCACGGATTTCTTTCGATTTCGGCTACCTCCGGTGGCGGTAGAGGCGGTGGCTGGTGTAGAAAGTTTCGTCTAGGTACAAGGAAGATATTCGGTGCCTTGGCTTTATCCAATTCGTGGTTGAGTTGAAGAAATTGACCCAAAAGTGTAGAAACCCTAGTCTGCGCGATTTTCAACGTTCAAGGGCGAAATCGAAGCACTTTTCGAACACCAAAATTTTATATATGGTATGGAAAGATGCGCCTCTGAGTTGTGAACATTGTGTAGTTGGGCTTGTCGGTATGTGGTCGGATGACGGCCGACGGAGCGGATAAGTACACACGGTGGTACGGTGATCGCGCTGAGAAGTGCATGTTTCGCACGTTTTAGGTAGGTGTCCACGATTCGGTGGTGTGTCTTTGACATGTTTGCTATGGTTTTACGTCCTACACACCGATAATATATTAATTTCGCGACCCAATTATGAACATCGGGGTGTCACAGGTGTAACTGGTGGCATGTATATTACACTATACAATCCACAACTGACTTCGTGTCCTTATTTCAATCACAAAAATTAAATCTTTCGAACTAATACAAATTTTATATTTATAAATATTTTAATAAAATTTCGGTGTTAATCCGAATATTCCAAAGACATATTAACAAAATGTTAAGTATGATATCGAGCTGTTATCAAAGATAATATTCCTAATGTTTATTCTTAATTTTTATATAGTGAAGTGTTGCCTATTAATTCCAAAGACATATTAATATTTTTGAGTTCAATCTCCATATACATTCAAATTCATATTATTTCAACCCTGACGCTTAGGGGTGTAACGAATCGAACATGTTCACAAATTTTTCGAGCCGACTCGAAAAATATTAATATGCATTCGAAATTGTCGAATTCAAGCAGAACTCGAGCCTATACTACTTTGTTCGATAGTTCGTCAGTCGCTCACAAACTTTAATATGTTATTAAAATAATATAATTATATATTAAATAAATATATTTGAACCTTTCGGGTATTTATTTTTTAACAATATCTCGAATAGCTTGCGAACATGTTCGAACCTTTTTGAGCCGAACATGAACTAGAACTTTGATCCAAGCAGAATTCGAGCCAAAATTTTATAACTTTTCTAAATTCAAATCGATCTCGAGCTCGAATATAACTATTTTGAGCCGAATTCGAACCTTAAAACTTTCTTCATATTCGGCTTGATTCGGTTCATTTACACCATTACCGATGCTCCTCTATTATATTTTTATGTCTTTTTATCACAATCAGACTTCATATTTATGTTATATTATCAATTATAATATATGATTTTCTTAATTATAATATATGATTTTCTTAGGGCATTATAATTACCACCATCTTTTATAATTTCGACCACCAAATTCAACTCGTTAACAATCATAATAAATCATAAATACGCATACCATCAAAATAAGTTGGGGGTAGAGCGCCATCATATTTCGCTCCGCCTCCCAAGTAGCCTCGTCGACATCGTGTCTCTCCCACTGAACCTTCAACATCGATATTCTAACAACTGCCCACAATATCGCCCAACACAACTGAGACCTTAATTGTCTCCATGGGAAGACTTAGTTTAAGGCAAGGGGGGCAAGTGCCCCTTTTGCCAAAAAAAAATTTTTTTTTTTACCCACTAATTTTTCTTTAACAAAATATTGTATTGTAGCTCAAAAATTGTAATTTTTCTCCTCAAAAATA